>PVJA010019400.1:0-21000 GCA_004027025.1 Myocastor coypus | reverse complement strand
TCATCCTTCCCCACATTCTCTCCCATGTCCTCAAATAAAATAAAGCCCCTTTTCCTCTTCCTTCTGCCTGTTTCTCTGCTGCGCCAAGTACCTATCAATCATCATCATCAAAATGCCAACAGTGTAGGATGAATCAGATAGTGGTCCTAAGAATCTTCAAAAGGCTTTTCACATTGATGATAGCAACGTGCAACACTAAAACTATGCTTGAAATGCCTGTTATTCTGGTCTTTTAGATGTGTACTGCTTCTAATGCAAACTCAGTTACTGCTAAAAAAAAAAAAAAAATGTCAACAGTGGTCCTCAGTATTTAACATAAATATTAGCTCCTATGTAAAACCTAAGTCTGGCACTAACTTCCACAGTGCCACCTCGCCAGCCAGGCCTTCGGCCCTTCCCACATGTCTCTGCACCCTGCCACGCCAATTGTTATAATTCCTGGAATCCATGTTGGTACCTCATTCTTCCTGCTGAGGTACGTGTCATTCCCTCTTTGCCTACCCAACAGGTTTTTATTCACCCTTCCAGACGTAGTTTCAAGCACCAGTTCCACTGTGAAATGTGTTCTGCTTCAGAATAGGCTGGCTATTCCACACTTTGGACCACCCCGAGGCTCTGCTTATTTTCCCTAATATGCTGTGAGTACTACTTAGGGCAGGCATTCTGCTTAACACTATGTATGAGCAAAGAACCTTCTAGTCTATAGATAACACTCCATAAAGATGACAACACAGCTACCTCCATGTCCAAAATTACAAACTCCTTGAGAGGAAGATTGCCTCTTCTGGGAGGTATTTGGTCTGAAGGGAGTATAAGAAAATCCCTCTCCTTCCTCCCTCCAGTGAACTTTCTCCCACAAGCTCTGTCCCAGTGACTCTTCTCTCATTGATAGGACAAATACCCAATACCCAAAATGAAGGAAGGAAAGGTTTATTTAGCTGACAGTTACTGGACATTTCAGTCCATACTCGGCTGACTCCAAGGCAGAGTGGCACAGAGCAGAGAGCATCCTTTCATGGCACTGGCAAAGGGCAAGAGAACAAAAATGGAGGAGTAGCAGCAGCTCAAGCAGCTAGCTTCTCTGCCCTCCTTACAGAGTAATGCAAATTACCTGCCCCAGGGCAGGTGTCACACTCAAACCCATAACCCCAGTAGATCATGAGTTAATCACAAACTCTAGCAGTCTGTCCCATGACTGCACGAGGCTTTGTGGGGACAACTAGACACAAACCATAACGAGCACTCTCATTCCCTGGCCTGAATCCAGAAAGTTCCTTCTTCCACACTGCATGATAGTCTTTAATGATTATGGAGCAAGCAACCTACTGAGACCCTCAGCAGCAGATAGAGGAGCCTTTTGTTTCAGATACATAAGAACTCAAAGGACAACACTAAAACAGGCAACATTAATACTATTGCTCAGATCCAGGCACTATTCTAGATATTTTTCAAGTATATTTTCCAACGGTGAGCAGCAGCCTGGCAAAGTTCTGAGTTTCATTCCCAGTATCACAAAACCAAGTGTATTTTTCCACCTTTTGTCTTTTTTTTTTTTTTTTTTTTTTTTTTTTTTTTTTTTTTTTTTTTTTTTTTTTTTTTTTTTTTTTTTTTTTTTTTTTGTCTTTTTGAGACAAGGTCTGGCTGTCCTTGAGCTCAGTTTTGTAGCCCAGGCTGGTCTCAAACACTCGCTGATCCTCCCGCCTCAGCCTCCCGAGTGCTGGGATTACAGGCGTGCGCCACCACGCTTGGCCCACCTTTTGTCTTATAGTGAACCTAGGGGTCAGTTTTATTGTTGTTCCTCTTTACAGATGAGGAAGTGGAGGTTCTCCAGGGCAGTAATTTGCCCAAGGTTTCACATTTAACAAAGACTAAACCCCCAGATTGGTTCCAGAGTCCTGCCCCACCTCCAGGCTCCCTGCCATACACCACAAAGGAAGGTTTCAAGGTCCCACTGGGAGCACACGGTGCTGCCCTCGGGGCCTCAGCCGCTCTATTCTGCCAGACCCACCTAATTCCTCTCACACTCCTTCCAAGTTCCCTTTTCTGCTTCAACTCCACAGCTGCTAACTGCTTCCACAAGTGTCACAGTCACAGTTAACAAGAGAAAGGATCTCATTGGTCCAATAGGAACTCCTGTGCATACTGGGCAGTCTTCATGTGAGGCACTTCCAATACCGCTGGCCAGCCCACTGAATGCTGCTGTTGCCCACAGGCTACCCTCATCCAGTTGTGACCACGGAGATAAGGGTGCCTGACCAGTGTTTCTCAGGTCTGGGATTTAGCTGTGCTTCAGAGCCTAAGAAACTTTTCAAAAAATTTCATTGGAAAAGATTAAGAGAGATTTTGGCAATGTTACAGATGTGTAATGCTTTTCCAAGCCTGTCTTAGTTGGTTCAGGCCACCACAGCAAAATACCATAGATTGGTTTCTGTTACTGTAACACAATACTTGAGATAATCTATTTTTAAAAGAGGAAAGGTTGGTTTTAGCTCACAGTTTTAGGAGTTTTCAGGCCTTGACTGAATGACTCTGGGAAATGGCAAGAGTGGGAGCAAGTGGTAGGAGCATACAGTGAAACCATTTCATGACCACCCAGATGCAAAAGGAGACAGGGAGAGGAACCAGTGGCCCATAATAATACACTTAGAAGGGCCAGCCAAATAACTCAGCAGATTAAAGCACCTGCAAGCAGGCCCAGAGGCTGGGAGTTTGATTCTAGGGCCTGCTGTGCCGGTCCTGCCCCGGACATGCTGTGACTGGCAATTGAGACTGCGTATGAGGGTGCGCGCCTATAATCCCAACTCTTGAGAGGCTGTAAACAGGTGGATCACTATGAGTCCAATCTAGTAGTGAGACCCTAAACACCCTGTAAACCTTTCCCTAAAAATAAAAATAAAAATAAATTACACTTAAGAGTTTATGCCCCAGTGACTTACAATCTCCCACTAAGCTTCACCTCTTCAAGATTTCTACCACTTTCCAGTAGTGCTGAGATGGAGATCTAGTCTTTAACACATGGGCCTTCATGGAACCCCTAGCCAAACCACAGCCATCCCCCTTACCTGTAATGATTAAAGAAATAAGATCCTCATTTAGACCAACAAAAGGCAGTTCCTAGATGGACTGAATTATAACTGGAGACACCACATACTACTACCTTTCTCTCTCCCCAGAGGCAAGGCCATCTGAGGACACAACTAGAAGGCAGCTGCCTCTAAGCCAAGAAGACAGTCCTGAACAGAAGCCAGTCCTAATGTCTCCTGATTTTTATGTTTTTAGAACTGAGAAGCAAATTCCTGTGATTTAAGCTGCCTGGTCTGTGGTACATTGTCTTAGCAGACTCATGCAGTCTTTGAACTAGTGGGAAACAGGTGCAATGAGTAAGAGGCAGAACTATCGTGTAAGACTGAGCTCCCAGGGGTCTGAAGAGGGCCTACTACCAGTAAAGCTAACACAGAGGTGAATGTGGCCAAGAGGCAGAGATCCTGACCAGGCCTGATTTGCACAGCTAGATCCAACCATGCCTGAAAGGGGTATTCACCTCTGTATATTGAAGTTCATAAGCCAAAAAAGAGCTCTTCTTTCTGTTCAAGCGTAGTCACTGCAACAAAACACACTATGATGAACACAGAACCAGTTCTGGCTTTATTCCTTTCCTTGCTATACCTAATCAGATATATCACCGTGATCACATTGGCAAAAAGGGGTTGGGTTACAACAACAATCTGCCAGTTGAAGTCTTAGGACTCAAGACATGTGCACCTTCTGACTAATGGAGAACCTGGAGACCCTTGAATTCTCACCTACTCCTCAGAGACTGCTCATCTGGCTGGAGCCCTCTGAGGGTGTCCAATGGCTAGAGAGGACTATGCAGTTCTCTGCCCAAGTCCTCTCCACACAAGCAGCAGCTATTCATTCAGAAGTATAGATATCTTAGTGTGTTGTGGCTTGTGTCTAGATTTTCTCCCCAAAGCCTCATGCAGTTACAAGGGGGGCTTTTTCAGAGATGGCTGGATCCAGAGCATGTGAGGCTGGAATTGACTCATGGTGCAATACTAGGCTCAAGGGCAGTAGGATCAAGTACCCTGGATAAGACACAAAGGATAGAAAGAGCAATTAGATAAGAAAAAGAAATAAAAGATACAAGGTAGAAATGAAATTATCATTCTTTGCAGATAATATGATACTCTACATAAAAGACCCCAAAAACTGTACCAAAAGACCCCAGGGCTGAGGAGATAGCTTGGTGGTCTAAATGTCTGCCTGGCAAGCACAAGGGCATGGGTACTGCCTGCCATGCCAGCCCTAAAACCCACAGCATGTCGTGCTGGCCCCTGAAACTGGGCATGGTGGTGAACGCCTGCAACTCCAGCTCTGGGGTGGCTGAGACAAGAGGAACACTATGAGTCCATGCTACGTAGTGAGACCCTGCACCAAATACACATAGAGAAAAAGAAAAGAAATTATACTACAAAGCTACTATTTAAAAAAAAAAAAAGCATGGTGCTAGAAAGAAAAAAGACCCTAGGATCAGTGCAACAGATTAGAAGATGCAAAAGTAACTTCAGACATACTTAGCCACCTTATCTTCGAACTCACAACCATCCTCCTGTCTCAGCCTCTCAAGTGCTGAGATTACAGGAGTGAGCCACCACGCCCGGCTTAACCACCTTATCTTTGACAAAGTTGTGTTGTGGCTTGTATCTAGTTGTCCCCCCAAAGCCTCATATAAATCATGGGGCTGTCAAGGGCACAGCTCAAGGGGTGGGGCCAAAGGACTTGGCGGGGCTTGATGGGACATGGCCAAGAGAGGCATGAACCGTTAAACTGACAGCTCAAGCTATTAGAGCACCCTCCTCAACCCCAGGCAGCGGTTTCTCAGAGGGAATTACCCTGGACAAGGCAGCACCACAGCCTCTCCTCCAGACCCTATAAAGTGAGGGCAGTATCTTTAAACCTCCAGTAACTGTGAGCTAAATAAACCTTTCCTCCCCTAAGCTTGTGTGTCAGGTATTTGTCCCAGCAATGAGAGAAAAGTAATAAGACAAGGTGTCAAACACCTTCACTGGGAAAAAAAAAAAAAAATAGCCTGATTGATAAATGGTGCTGGAAAAATTGGCTTTACACAACTGAAGATTAAAATTCCACCATGTACTATAGTTGAAATGAATTAAAGATCTAAATATTAAAACAGAAACATTAAATCTGCTGGAAGGTAGAATAGGTAGAACTCTTGAAAACACTGATGTGGGCAAAGATTTTATGAACAAAACCCTAACTGCACAAGAACTATCACAAAGAACAACTGGAATCTCATCTTATTAAAAGATTTTTGCACAGTAAGAGAAACCATCAATAGAGTGAAGAGACAATCTACATGTGGAAAAGAAGTATTTGAGACAGGATTACTATCAAGAACATATAAAGAACTCAGAAAAATCAAGGCCTCCCAAAGAGCAAACGCTGGTGAGGCAGTGGGAAAAAAGGAACTAGTGCAACCATTGTGGAAATCACAGTGGTTTTCATTCCTCAAAAATTAAAACTAGAGGTTCCATTTAATTTAGCTATTTACCTTCTTAATATTACCCCCAAAGAATTAAAAGATTATTATCATACCAAAGCAAGATATGCACATTCATGGTTATAGCGGCACAATTTTTTTTTTTTTTTTTTTTTTTTTTTTTTTTTTTTTTTTTTTTTTTTTTTTTTTTTTTTTTTTTTTTTTTTTTTTTTTTTTTTTGTCTTTTTGCGACAGGATCTTGCTATGCAGTTCAAGCTGGCCTTGGGCTCACTTTTGTGGTGCAGGCTGGTCTTGAACTTGCACCAGTCCTCCTGCCTCAGTCTCCCAAGTACTGGGATTACAGGCGTGCGCCACCACACCCGGCTAGTGGCACAATTTGTAATATCTAATCTTGGACACAGCCAAATGTCTATCATTTCATGAAAATCAGACATACCTATTTAAATACCACAAACAGTAGAATATGCCAATAAAGTCCTTCTAGTACCAGACTCTGAAACTCATGTCATCATAGACAGCTAAATTAGGCAGAAATCCAGTAAGCCATCAGACAGGGCTGGGTCTTCCAGAAAGTCAGCACAAAACATGAGAGTCCATCAGGACTGTGGCTAGAGGTGCACCTGACAATTAAAGCCACAATGGTTAGTTCTACTTTCCTAATAGCTGAACTGTGGTATGGAATTATTAGTGTCACCCTTTTGAGATTTCTCATTCTATCATCAGAGGTGGACCATCCTGTTTCACCAACTAAGATTAAGACTAAAGCTACTAAGACTAAATCAACTACAGACTATTAACCAAGGTTACCAGTGAAAATCATTATCCATGTAACCTGGCTATCATTAGATCAATATTACCTAAGCAACAACACTTGCAACCATGTTGGTTGTCCATAATTTTGACCCATGTGGTACGTGCCTCATGATTTTGATCTATAAAACTTCTTTTGAGAGGTGAACTCATGGGCAACCAATTTGGGAGCTCTCTTGTCTCTTAGGAGCTGTTCCTATTGCCCATTCTCCCATTCCTATTCCCTATTCTTTTTCTCCAATAAATTTTCCTATTCATGACTTCCATTGTTCTTTAGAATTCATTCTTTGACTTTAGGGAACATAAGCTTGGTAAATTTGACATTTCCCTGCACAAATATCCTTGCAGTTCAGCTTTGGGATCATGTGTTACTTAGAGTTTCGAAAAAGGAGTCACCTTTAGATCAGCTCCTTCCTAAGTGGAAGGATCCCTACAAAATTCTTTAAAGCATATCTACAGCTATCAAATTATAAGACATATTTCTTAGGTTCATTTATCCAGAATTAAACTTATTCCTTTTTTTTTTTTTTTTTTTTTTTTTTTTTTTTTTTTTTTGTCTTTTTGAGACAGGGTCTCGCTATGCAGTTGAGGCTGGCCTTGAGCTCACTTTCGTAGCCCAGGCTGGTCTCAAACTCACACTGATCCTCCTGCCTCAGCCTCCCGAGTGCTGGGATTACAGGTGTGCGCCACCACGCCTGGCCTAAACTTATTCCTTTTGAAACCACAGAACTGAAAGGTCAAGGAGACATAGACCTCCAGTGATCAATACTCCTGTGAACCTAAGGAGAACTTAAAAATACCCTCCAGGGAGAATACAGAGGGTGGTGCAGGATAAATTAGATGAGTTCAGTTGGCCTAAATATATTCTCTTACAGGCACACTATGTCTGTTAAAGTCAGACACATGTGCTGAATTCACATCCCCTGAAATCAAAGAATGAATTCCAAAGAACAAAGAAGGTTAAGAGAGCAGGAAAGGTTTATCAAGGAATAAGAATAGGCAATAAGAATAGCTCCTGAGAGATAGGAGGGGTGCTGCCAAGTTCATCTCTCCAAGAATGTTATATAGGGTAAAATCACAAGATGGGCACAGTGTGAGGCAAGCTATAATCAATCAATCAGATTACAAGGATAGCTGCTAAACTAACATTGATCCAATAAGGCAGTGGGGCACATAGCAAGGGCCTATGGATGTCATCATTAACCTTGATCAATATTCTTAGTCTTAGTCTTGTTTTCACTCTTAGTCTTAGTGGGAGGGAGAAGATGGCCCATTCCTAGTGAGATAATGGTTGACTTCTATGGGAAATTCCAGAAGGGCAGTACCAATTAAAGTATAATGTTGGGCTGGCGAGAGAGCTAGGAGTCTAAGGGCCTGCCTGGCTAGAACAAGGACTGAGGTTTAATCCCTGGTACCTTATGCCATGCCGGCCCAGAAACTGGGTGTGGTGGTACATGCCTATAATCCCAGTGCTCCGGAGGTTGAGACAAGAGGATCACTACAAGTCTGAGCTGTGTAGTGAGACTCTGTACCAATTTAATTAATTCATTAAAAAATTTTAAATGTATAATGTCAAGCTTACATTCATATCTCAGGGAAGTATATAAATTTGGCCATTGTGACTTTAACCTCAAGTCTTGTCTTAGTCGATGCACCTCTAGGTACAGTTTTAATTCTTTTTTTCTTTTTTAACTTTATGTTTGGTACAGGGTCTCACTATGCAGCTCAGAGTCCTAGTGATCCTCTTGCCTTCAGCCTCCCAAGTGCTAGGATTACATGTGTGCACCACCATGCCTGGACTTGGTCACCCACTCAGCACACCTGGGGGCAGGGCCAGCGTGGCAGGGGTACCAAGGATAGAACCCCAGTCTCTGCGCTTGCCTCAGCAGGTGCTTAGTCCACCGAGCTGTCTTGCCGGCCCTCGGGCACAGTTTTGCTGTGCTCTCATTTTCTACACTGGCCTCCTTGAGAGTCCAGTCCTTTTCTGACTTAGATCTAACTTAGATGCCCATAATAGTGATATAGGACCTCCAGATGATATAAGAAAAATACTACAACTCTCAACTTGATAGATGTCTGATACACTGAGTTGATGGTCCCCAAAACTAAAAAATGACTCCTACAAACAACAGATTAAGAGTAGGACAAGCCGGGCGTTGTGGCGCACGCCTGTAATCCCAGCACTCGGGAGGCTGAGGCAGGAGGATCAGTGTGAGTTTGAGACCAGCCTGGGCTACAAAAGTGAGCTCAAGGCCAGACTGAACTATATAGTGAGACCCTGTCTCAAAAAGAAAAAAAAAAAAAAAGAGTAGGACATTTTACTGAGGACAGACAACTCCTGATTCAGGAGGGGTCCCAGAAAGTGGGCTGCCTTGGACTCTACTTTACAGAAGAGGTTTTATAGTGCAAAATTACAAGGTAGGTACAAAAGCATGAGGTGGGTACAACACGGGAGAAAACTATGATCAACCAGTAAGATTCCATGTATAATCATTTAGGTAATGTTGGTGCAATGGGGAAGCAAATCACTTGGTGAGTGTACAAGGAAAGAACAAGGACCTGTTTTGGAATGGATGGTCAAAAGGTCCTGGTCACCCACCTGGGTGACTGATGCCTACTTTGAACATCAATCATCACTGTTTATCCCTCAGGGAGGTAGATATGTAGGCAGAGTCACTTCCTTTATCTCAGGGCCTGCAACAAATGCTCTTCTAGCCACTTCTATGATGTGTTCTCACCTTCTTTCCTGACTCCTTTAATGGCCTGGTCTTATCTGACTGCCTATAATACTTCTACCTTACTAAGCTGTGTATAATAATAAGACTATTTTTTTCCTAATGCTTACACCATTTTCTGGGGCAGGGGGGAGAAACACTAATATTTTCCTTGAGTGGGTTCAGCAGTATTCCAAAAGCATTAACGAAGATACATGCTTGGCTGGTGAGATAGCTCAATGTTCTAAAGTGCCTGCTTAGGCAAGCTTAGGCAAGCATAGGGACTGTGGTTCGATCCCTGGCACTACATGCTACACAAGTCTCATCCCCAGGGTGGGCTGAGCTGGCCACACACACACATATACACACATACACACAAATGTTGGATTTGGGGGCCTGGCAGGATGGGTCAGTGGTCTAAAGCGCCTGCTTAGGAAAGCTTAGGCAGCTGCAGGGACTGCGGTTCTATCTCCAGCACCACATGCTGCGTCAGCCCTGCCCTCAGGGCAGGCTGAGCCAGCCATAAAAAAATAAATAAATAAACAAACAAAAGTTCTGAAACAAGAAAAAAAAATGATTTAAATAAAGGCTGTATTTGTGGATAATTCTTACTTCTAGTGCAACTGGATTACCATGGTGGATATCACCTTTATAGGGAAATAATTGGATAAAACTTTGAAACTTTATAGAACAGCTACAAAGTGCAGCAACAATTTTAGAGCTTGCACCCAAGCCTAATGTCTCAATAACCAATAAATGACACCCTTCATCAAAAAGGCCATAGGAATCCTTTTTCTGTAGCCACAGTTAATACGCTTTAATGACTGTCATTCTGGTTCACAAGAACAACTTGGTGGGAAAAAGTCTTTATTTTTCTGGCTACGCTGCTGGGCACTGGAATACTTGTCTGTTGCATGATCATTGCTGTGGGCTTATGCCTCACCATGTGTATTTGCTCTCTTTTTCAAACTATTGCAAGATGATGGTTCTTTAAAAGATGGAAACCAATATTCCTATGTCTCCTTAGATCAGTGAGATCCACACTTTTGGTCCCTGGCTAGGCAGGATCAAAGCCCTTCCTTAGCTTGAAGCAATTACTTACAACAGATCAACAGCCTTGTGAAATCTCTTAAGAGTGGGGGAAGTAAAAATTTTTTAAATTGTACCTTAAAGGAAAACTGCAGCCCAATATATAAGCCTCATTTATATACTTTTATTTATTTCCCTCTCCCAAAACTGCAAAGCTGGGGCTAAGGCTGTAGCTCATTGGCAGTACTGGCACCAGCACCTGCCTTCAGTTCAATAAACAAACAAACAAAAATGCAGCAAACCTGGGCAATACCCTTTTCAGCTGCATAGGGGTCTGCACATTTTATTTTACTTGCAAATGATCCACTTTCCCTTATGAATGGACTATTCTTTGGGGATTTCCCATAGGAAAAGACTATTATCTCACTGAAAACAAGACTAAGACTATAGATTATTTCCCAGAGTTCCACCTTCCAAAACATAAAAGATCCATAGCTTCCAATGGTAGTGTGTTTCATTTCTTTATTTTTTTTTCTTGTTTCAGAACCTTTGTTTGTTTATTCACTCATTTTTTAAAATTTTATTTATTATTTTTATTCTTGTTTCAGAACCTTTGTTTGTTTATTCACTCATTTTTATGGCTGACTCAGCCCGCCCCGAGGGCAGGGCTGGTGCAGCATGTGGTGCCAGGGATCGAACCGCGGTCTCTGAAGCCACCCAAGCTTCCCCAAGCAGGTGCTTTAGACCACTGAGCCATCCCGCCGGGCCCCAATATGCTTCATTTCTTTGAGCACCCTCACCTAACTCTTCAGTGCATTCTATATCCACCACTAATAAATCCTTTCCATGTCTCATAAAAAAGAAAAGACTGTCACAATGAAATATCGTACAATGACAGCCAGTGCTGTTCTATAATAAGCTCACAAGGTATTTTTGGTTTAAAATTTTTTGTGGCACTGTGGGTGGAACTCAGCAAGATAGATTTTTTTTTTTTTCCTGTTTTCTCCAAATGAGTACTACAGTATAAATGCAGCTGCAGGGATACAGTTCCTAACATGACTCATTTGTGGTTGGGCACAGTGGCACAAGCCTGTAGCCCCAGTTCCCCACAAGGTTAAGAGAGTGCTGGCCATCACTAAAGCCCAGGAACTGGAGATCAGGCTGCAGGAAAATGAAAAATTTTAGACAATGTTTGTATTGTGAAAATTTTTTTACTTACTTTTTATGTACCACTGATGGATTTTGCCACACTCTAATTTTAGAGGTTAAACTACTTAACACATACAAGTTGTGTGGATAGTTTTCCCCACAGAAAGTGACTAGAGAAAGATGACATACCTTATGAAGTGTTGTTTTTAATTGAAAAGCTAACAAACTGTCTAGTTACAGTTCTCTCCTAAAGCATAAACCTGGCAGTTACTGAGTCTCTAGGCAACATATTCAAAGCTGAGAAGATTAAACAAGTAAAATGAGTCCAACTAAGGAAGTTCTGCTACATACAAGCTGATCTATACCAGTGATACTGCTTGACCCTGGGAGGCTGGAAGGCATTCTAAACAACCCACTTGGAACAGTTACTTCAAGTAGACTTTTTTCAGTTTCCAACTTCTGAGTAATATTTCAGAAGTAAAAATATTTCAGAGGAGGGTCTACAGGGTCTCACTACACAGATTGGACTCGTAGTCATCTTCCTGTACAGCCTCCCAAGTGCTGGGATTGCAGGCACGCACCACCATGTCCAGGCTCGTTCTTCCTCTCAGCGTGCCCTGGAGGTGGGGCTGGCATGTTGCACCAGGGATCAAACCCTGGTCCCTGAGCCTGCCTAAGCAGGTGTTTTAGTTCACTATCTGGCTGGCCCACAGTTCAGTTTTATTCAGAGTAAAGAAAGCCAGCAACTTTTGCTAAGACCAGAAGAAATTGAGCCATTGGTTTGGAATCTCTACCTCAAACTATACCTGCAATTATATTATACTAATATAATTGTTTTGTTGCTGCATTTGTCTATTTGTCTAATATTAACAATTACAAATGGAGCAGCACACTTAGTATTTGGAACAATCCTTATACTGTTTCAGTGTCATGCACAACATTTCACTTCTCTTCACATCACTGATTCTCCTGTATACCTGAGCTTCCTTCTCTTCAGTAAGTCATTTTTGAAATTAAAAGTCTTGCGAATCTCCTCTGGAATTTTCCCTTGATCATATTGGCAATAGTCTTGTATGTAACATCAAACAAACCTTTCATGTCTAGGGAGTTTGCTGCCAGAGTAAGTTCAAAAAGGGTACCATGGTCAACTTACAGGAATTCTTGGCATCAAACAGGGATGTCATCTGTGCGCTTTGTTCTATCATCATCAGGAGGAGGAGGATCGTCCTTGTGGTGGGTGCTCCACTGAATGACCACTTTTAATGCCGCTGCATTATCATTTGGTAGAGGATGTCATCTTCTCCTTCATCATCCATTCCCAAATCATCCAACATGGCCTTGATTGTCACAGACTGACAATTTTAACATCAACTTCAAATATCTCTCCATCAGAAATGCAGCTTAATTGAAGGCATGGCGTTTGGTCTCTAAAAGACTGCGCGCCAGAACAGCAAGACCAGTTGGAGAAAGGCGACAGCGAAGGAAGTCACTCCACAGCGAAATTTTCAGCAACAAAAAGGAAGGAACTATTGATACAAACTACCTAACATTCCCCAAACCATGGCTCTCAAATGAGTTATGCTGAATGCAGGAAGCTAGACACAAAAACACGCTGCCAAAAAGCAAGCAAAACTGTCAGAGAACGGTGTGAAATGGGTGTCCGCAGCTGAGAAGGATAATGCTGAGGAGTTACGGGGAGGGAGATAGGAAAGGAACCGCGGGAGCTTCCGGAGGTGTTGGGCGTAACCCATTCGTTGAAGTGTGGTTACACAGGTGTGCACACAGAAAAACTAATGGAGCTGCAAGATACAATTCAGCCTGGGCTTTTCACTGAGACTTCAGTAAAACACCCAGAGCGCACACCCTAGCGGCACCCACACAAAATCCCAGGAGGTTCGGCCCCAGCTGCTCCTCTGGTTACCCAAAGGGGAAGGGAGGTCACGGCCGCAGGCGTCGGGCTTCCTTCTGCGCCAATCCAACTTCCGCGCATTCCCGCGGGCAGAGGGGGCTGAGCCCTCTCGGCACAGTGCGGCCGGCGGTCCGGGCTCTGTCCCGCCACCAGCCGAGAGAGCCCCGCCCCGGCCGGCCCCGCCCCGGCCCGCCTTCCCCGTAGGGCTAGGTCCGGGTGCGGCGGAGGCGGCGGCGGCGGCGGCGGCGGGCTGGGCCGCGATGTCGCTGGGAGCCGGGCTTGTCCGCACCACGTGCAGCACTGGCGGGGCGCCCGGAGCCGGGGCTGGCGCGTGGCCGCCATCCGAGGGGCTGCTGGACCCTGTCTACCCGCGTACCCAGGGGGCGCTTCTGAAAGTGGCACAGATGGTAAGAGAGGGCGAGGTCGCGGGGCGGGGGCCGGGAGCCGGGGCGAGAGGCGCCCCGGCGCGGGCGGCGGGACCCTACGCCCAGGCCGAGAGGCCTCGCCAAGTTGGGGGCGCGGAGCCTCCGGCCGCCTCGGGGTTTGCGTCCGCCCTCCCACGCCCAGCGTCCCTGGTTTCTCGTGTGCCCCTTTGTGGATCCTCAGCGGATGCCTGACCGAAACCATGGGCACAAGTTTCTTCTAGCCTTCCTTCCTCTTTGCCCCTCGTCGCCTCGAACCCGGGCCCGGGTGGAAAGACAGCAAACCTGCCCTCCGGCCGGCGCCGCAGGACTCTGCTCAGAATGGGGACAACCGGGAGAGGCGGCCGCAGGTTCTAGAGATCCGTTCTCCGGCGGTGTACGAGGACCCTCGAGACCCTGGGCAGTAGTCCTGGAGCGCCCCTAAGGGCAGCAGTCCTTTAGCAAAGGCCTGTTTTTGGTTTTGGTTTTGGTTTTTTAACAAGATACTGACTAGACAATGTTAACACACCAGAAAGGCCTGTTATTAGCACAAACCAGAAAGACTACACTAGATGGGGAGCCACTTTTCTGAATGGGGGTTACCTGGACCCAGGCAGGATGAAGGTTCAGGCTCTTAGTGTGACCAGCGCGGCACAAGGGCCTTTACCCGGGCCAGACTCAGTCCCCGTTCTGTTCTCTTGTTCCCCAAACTTTTCTTCCTCTCAGTTTCTAGTTTTGAAAATGTTTAAAAACGCTTTTCCGTTGGTATGTTTTGAAACGCGGTTGGGCTGTCCGTGGCTCTCCACTCACTGTAGTTTGTAGGGAGAATGATGCAGGGAGTTGTGGTTTTGTGAAGAGGTGGGAGGCGGCGTTCCGCGGGGGTGGGGGTGGGGCTCAAGGTCACAGAACTGGAACATGGGGCCCGCTGAGGTGGACACGAGGCCGTAGCCCTCCCTGATTCCATAGCCTTTATTCCAGATACTGTGTCCATGATTCTCGGCTTGAGCCAGCCCTCAAGAGAGTACTAAACTTCTCTCTGAGCAAGGGGGCTTAAATGGATCCCAAATTAGAAAGTAGGGGCGTTGCAAACCACATTTTTGAGTTTGAAGTTGGAAGGTGTTTTGTTTGTTTTGTCTGCCAAATGGCTAAGCCAGTATTTTACAGAAGTAAAGACAAATGGAGCTAGCACGGAAATAAAGACAAGCTCAGCAGCACAGCACACAGGCAGGAGGTCCTGAGTTCCATTCCCTGTTTACCCCCACACCCCCAGGAAAGAAAGCCAAATGGAGAACAAGGTGAAGTTACACAAGAGGCTATACAGGCTGTCCTAAGTCTAGCACTACAGTAATACCCTGCAAGGGTAGCTTTATTCACACCCGGTCTGATCAGACCAGCCTGACATCCCATCAGGAAGGTATAACTGGGTAGGTTTAAGCAGCTTTCAGGGAAGCAGCAGCCACATAAAATTCAAAATAAAGTTCCAGTGAGCCCAGCCTTTCAGCACCGACACATATTATGCAACAAAGTTTGTATGAGGAAGGGCAAAAACAGCTAAATGAAATGTACACAGCTAATTTTGGTGGTACCCCATCCACTCGAGTTGAAGCAGAGTAATGGGACTGATGAGTTTAGTGGATGCAGATTGGAATCAAAAGTCTCTGTCATTCACCATGATTTGGTGGACAAAGATACAGGGAGATGAAAGTCCTCTTGGTGACCTATGATTTGGTACACAAGGTAATGGAGATGGGAGGCCTTCCTGTTGGTCCTTGGGTATGAAGAACAAAGGGTATGTGAAACCTCCTTTCTTGTGTTAGGTTCCTCAGCTAGCCTGTTACCTGTGGCCTTTGTGCAGGTTGTGGGTGACAATGATGGATCCTGTTGAGCAGTTATATTATCTGGCTTTTTCACAGTGCACTCCTCTTAAAACCAGGCCAGGTTTTTGCCTTCCTTTCAGAATGCCAAGAAGCTGCAGTCTAGTGTGATCAGACCATGGGGTTAGTGAAACTGGCCTTGCCAGGTGAGCATGCAGAAATGTAGAGACCACTTAGGACAGCCTGTGTGGACTTCTTGTCTAATACTCTTTTCCTCCTGGTCTTTTTCCTCCATGGAGGTTTCATTTCTTTCATTTTCCTTATTAGGCCAGAGGCACAATCGTTGGCTGTTGACTTGAGGAACTTTAAAAGAGAAACTATATTGTTTGAGCCCTCCTGCTATTCTTGGTCATGTGCAAGAAACCACATACTGTATGCAGTGTAGGTATCATGTCATTAACTTTTTTAAAGAATCCAGTATAGTCACTTTGACCAATGAGAAACAGACTGGAAAGATAATAGCTCCTGGAGCCACACATCTGTCAGTAGGAACAATCAGGCCTCCCAAGGCCTATGGCCTCATCATATCCCAGACCACATTACTGCAGCAGATTTGTTACTTATTAACAGATCCAGAGAAATCAAAACAAATGAGATAGCTTCACATCCACAGAGATGACAATAATAAAGACAATTTCCAAGCAGCAAGATATGGAAGTTATAAAGAACTTGTAACTGGGACACTGCTGATGGAAATGTAAATGGTGAAGCCACTTTGGGAGTGGCGCTCTACGGTAACACAGAAGACAACCTGCATCCTAGAAGCTCTCAGCAAAAAGGCTTGTGTTCATCTATATTCATAGTAGAATTATTCATCATAGCCAGAAAGTGGAAATAAGATATGTTTAACAAGTGATGAATGAATAAATGCCAAATAAAAACTTGGATGTTCATACAGTGGAATGCAAACAAAGAAGGGGGAATGAAATAAGCAACACTATGGATAAGCCTCAAAGACATTCTGGTCCAAGAAAAAAAAAGTTACAAAGCACTGTATTACACAGTATATGATTCTACTTATATGAAACATAGAAAACAGACAAATATTTATTTATTTATTTATTTATTTATTTATTTATTTATTTTTGTGGCCAGCTCAGCCCAGCCTGGGGGTAGGGCTGGTGCAACAGGTGGTGCTGGGGATGGAACTGTGGTGCCTTCGAATTTGCCTAAGTTTGCCTACACAGGCGCTTGAAACTGTTAAGTTATCTCTCCGGCCCTAAGCAGATTTATAGACACAGAATATAAATTAATGGTTGCTTAGAGGAAATGGAAAGTGAATGACATTGGGTGGCTTTTTTGAAAGGAAGAATATGTTCAAAAATTCATTGTGGTGGTTTCACCACTTTAATATACTACAACCCACTGAATGCTATACTTCAGATGGCTATGTTGTACATAGTTATGCCCCAGTTAGCCATTGGAAAGAAGTAGATGTAGAGAACAGACTGAGGGAGCAAGGTGCTTTGCAGTACATCTGTGGGACACGGTGGGAGGGGGCATATTTCAGGAAATCTCCTTCAGTGTCCCCACTACACTACCTCCAGGCCTCAGAGAGTGGGATGAAAGGCCAGTTTTTCTGTCATCTCCAGGTACCTCAGGGTCTGAAGAGTTCAGACTGCCTTGTGGGCGTAGTAGGGATCCCAGGGTTGTGCTGTGGCCCTCAGTGCTGCTCCTCATCCACTTACTTGCTTAGCCAGCAGATTTGAGCACCACATTCGTCCCCACTGCTGTAATCATGGGTGGCTGCAGTAAGGCTCCTGCTCAGAGTCTGTGGTTCTGCCAAGATGACACAAGTTTCCAAAATGGCTGGCTAGGAAGACAAAAGTTCTCAAAGTTGGCCACAGTAGGAGGAGGGTTAGAAGTAAATCCTGACAAGTGAGCCCGAGTTGGTTGGGAAAGGTATTCCTGTTTACACCTTTGCTGCCCCTACTCAGTTCATTTCATTTGGAGATGATATAAATGATGGGGTAGGAAAGACGTGTATCAAGAAATATGTTAGTTAGTGTCAGGGCCTTTTATTTTGAGGCAGTCTCTATCCAGTCCAGGCTGGCCTTGAACTTGCTATATTACCCAGACTGGCCTCAAATTCAAGGTCTTGTTCATCTTCTGCTCTTGAATATTGGCACTCTTGGAATTCAGACATGGACTCACATCATCTGTTCCCATTTCTTAGGTCTTTGGATTGCACTATGACTTAAAACTATTGTCTCCCTGGTTCTCAAGCCTTTGGACTTTAAAATATATCACTAGCTGTCCTAGGACTTTGGCTTGCAAGCAGTAAATCATGGGTCTTCTTGGCCTCCATAATCACTTGAGTTGTGTTGGTCTACCATAATAAATCTCTCTGACTCTTCTACATTTTTTTAATTTTTATTACTTTTAATAAGATAACAATATGAGAGTTTCAAAACATGTTAGTAGCACATAAATTTAAGTGTTTCCTTCTTTTTTTTTTTTTGGCGGGACTGGGATTCGAACTCATGACCTTGCACTTGCTAGGCAGGAACTTGTGCCACAAAGCTACCTCTCCAGCCTTCTTCTACAGTTAATCCTATGAATTGTTTATCTAAATAGATTTTTAATTTTTAAAATTATTTATTTATTTGGTACAAGGTATTGCTATGCAGCTCAGGCTCATAGTGATCCTCCTGTCTTGACCTTCCCAGCACTGGGATTACAGGTATGCACCACCATGCCCAGTTTCAGGCCTGGCATGGCATGCGGAACTGAGGATCAAACCCTGGTCCTTATATCTGCCAAGCAGGTGCTTAGACCACTGAGCTTGCTCCCTAGCTGATCTAGATAATTCTAATATAAGAAATAATAAGGCTGAGAAAAAAATCCAAGGTCCTCCTGCCCAGCCTCCTGAGAGCTGGAATTACAGATATATCACCATGCTTTGCTCTTTTTTTGGATACAATAAATGTATATATTTCTGGGGAATAGAGTAATATTTTTGTAGGTATGTACTGTATTTAATGACCAAATCAGTCATTAGTACATCCATCACTTCAGATATTTAACAATTATGTTTAAAACAAAAAGCAAAACAATTATGTTTTGCATTTATCTTTGTGGAGGACAGTTCTTAATCTTCCCGCTCCAGATATTTAGAAATTGGTTTCATATGTGCGTGCACACGTGTGTGTGTGTGTGTGTGTGTGTGTGTGTGTGTGTGAGTGGTATAATAGAGTATTGGAGGTTGAACCTAGGACTTTTGCATGCATTGGCCTCCCTTTTATTTTTGAATCAAGGTCACTAAATTTTGTGTGAGATCTGTGGGTTACAGCTTTTAACAAGGTAGATCCTTTTCTGCCTCTGCACAAAACAGTCCACGATATGCACAACTATAATATACGGAAGGAGAGTCAAAAGGTAGCGTACCAGCAACAAATATGGAAACCTAGATATCTTCTAGGATGGCCAGTTATTTATTTGGCAAGTATTTATTGAGCATCAGTTATTTTTGGGCCTTGTGGAAGAGGGACAGATCAACCCTTGTCCGCTTAATATACTAACAGAAAGCAAATGTTAATTAACTGGCTATTAATATATACAACTGTCCTTCAGTATCCATGGCAGGTTAGGTTTACGACCCCCCCCCAGGTACCATAAACCACAGATGCTCAAGATCCTAAATAAAGTAGTTTAGTATTTGCATATGATCTGTGCTCATCTTCCTATATACATTAAATCATTTCCACCTTACTTATAACTCCTAATATAATGTAAATGCTGTGTAAATACTTATGCTGCATTGTTTGGGACTACTAACAATAATAAAAATATTTATGTTCAGCATAGTTGCAATATTTTTTTCAGATATTTTGGATCTGCGGTTGGTTCTGCATAAATGCAGAACCCATAGACACAGAGGGCTGACTGTAATCAAACTGGGACAGCAATTGAGAAGGAGAGGTAATTGGGGGTGTAAAGTACATATTAGGGAATGTAATATTTCCAGAGGGGCAAGTAAGACCTTTTTTTTAAAAAAAATTCTTTCGATACAGGGTTTGGTACACGGCTGGGATTGTAGTGAAGGTCCTGTCCCAGCCTCCCCAGCACAGGGATTACAGGGGTGCACTACCACATCAGGTTTCAGGACCCGAATGGCAATCCTGGTGTTCCCGGGCTGGCACAACTTGTGGTACTGGGAAGCAAACCCAGTCCTTGTGCTTGCCAGGCAGTCACTTAAACCACTAAACTGTCTCTTCAGCCTAAGTAAGACTTTTCTGAGGTAGGGAAATCTGTGGACAGGAGGCAGCATTATAAACAGAAGAAACTGGACTATGGCATGAGTCTGGAGAAGGGGCCCAACAGATCAGAGTGAGCAAGAAGGGAAAGTACACAGGGGCCCGACCTCAAGTCTGCCAGATAATGAGATCCTACTCTTTTTTTTTTTTTTTTTTTGTGTGTGTGTGTGTGTGTGTCTTTTTGAGCAGGGTCTCACTATGCAGGTCAGACTGGCCTTGAGCTCACTTTCGCAGTCCAGGCTGGTCTCAAACTCACACTGACCCTCCTGCCTCAGCCTCCCAAGCACTGGGATTATAGGCATGCACCACCACGCCCAGATAATGAGGTCTTATTCTAAAAAAATAAAAGATAAGTAAAACCGTGATAAAGATAACTCAGCAGACTAAGTGCCTGCTTAGGCAAGTTCAGGGACCATGGTTCAATCCCTGGCACCACTTGCTATGCTGGCCAATCGCCGCCCTCTCCCCACAGGCTCACTGAGCCAGCAGCTCCCAAGTCCAGGCATGGTGACGCATGACTGCAATCCCAGCACCAGGGAGGCTGAAAACAGGAGGATCACTATGAGTCCAAGCTGTGTAGTGAGACCCTGTCCTAAATACACTAAAAGATCAGGAAGCATTCTTGTCAGTTTTAACTTCCATATCCTGATTCTCCACTAAGGGCTGGACTGCCCTCTAGGGTTCATTGTGGAATTTTCAAGAAACTGAAATTTTTGGTTGTCACATTGATTTCAGAATAATAATGAGAAATTGTGGAATGCTTTATCTGCTAAAAGGATGTTTTGTCTAAATTAAGATTAAAGGAGCCTGCCTAGGTTGGGTGACAGTGTGTATGTGTGCGCACGTGCCTGCATGCATTTTCTGGCAGGAGAGTGAATCCTAAAGATCCTCTAGGGGCCCAGGGCAGTTCTGGGCTTCACTTCGGAAATTCACACCCCAGAAGCAAATGGATCTTTAGACAGTGGCCTGGTCTAGCCACATCATTCTGGTGGTAGGAGTGGACCTTTTAGGCTGGAACTTAAGAGATGGAGCCTAGTAGGGGGTCCTTGGTTGTTCGGAGCATTCCCTCAGCAGCGATCATGGGACCTCAGCCTTATTTTCAGGTGTCCTCTATTGAGATGTGACTACTCACTTATGCTTGCATTCTACCATGTGACATGGGGCCCTTGCTAGAGCCTGAGCCATACTATTTGTATTTTATAAAGTTAGCCTACTTTAAGTATTTTGTTATATTTGTGAAAAATGGACTAGAAGAGTTCCCAAGTGGGTTCTGCCCACATGTCCTGCAGCCTGTAGCATCGAGCACTAAAGGCAGCAAAGGCTCTGACTGTACAGTC
>PVJA010019399.1:25942-38659 GCA_004027025.1 Myocastor coypus | reverse complement strand
TATGTATATATATTTATATTTATTTATTTATTTATTTTCCCTTTTAAGACAGCATTTTACTATGTAGTTCAGTCTGGTCTTAAATTCATTTTGTAGCCCAGGATGGCCTTGAATTCGCAGAGATTCCCCTCCCACATAATGGAATTATAGGTATGTGCCACCATGCCAGGCAATATTAATGTTTTAACTGAAGTCAAGAATTCAAGTTAATCCCTCTTCAAGTTTTTCCATATTATCTTTTTTTTTTTAATTTTATTTATTTATTTATTTTTTCTTGTTTCAGAACCTTTATTTGTTTATTCACTCATTTTTATGGCCGGCTCAGCCCGCCCCGAGGGCAGGGCTGGCGCAGCATTTTCCATATTATCTTAAACATTTCAAGAAAAAGGGATAGAGAAAGATTGTGAGGACAACCTTTATTTACAAAAGCAAAACAAACAAGGGAAAAAAAATCTCTCATCACATATATTCATATTTTAAATAATCGATCATGATTTTTCCTTTAAATATCTTTAAAACAAATCTATAGCAGAATCTATGAGTAAGCTATCTGAAGCACGTTTTCTTCATTGAATATAAATATTAGGTATTCAGATGAGTCAGTAATATATATACCTATACTTGAGTCCTGCAGCAAAGGGGCAGCTGTGGTACCCAAATTACATGTGAGATTTCCAAGTTCTTGTAAAGCACATACTAACATATGCTGGCTGGCTGATACATCTGTGGAACCAGGCCGAGTTTCCAAATTACCATCACTCAGTACAGCATCTGACAGAAACAAAAATTAACTATACATCACTGTTTTATAAAATTATAGAGAGGTAACAGGTGCTAGGAAGAAGAAAAAAATACAAAGGCAAATACTAATATAGTGCCACAAGATAAGTATGAAACCCTTAAAGCACTAACTAAAATGCTTAAACGGGGAACTGCATCAACAGAGAATGAACTGATTACAACAGATCTAATTAACACAATCTGATTACAGATTCCTCATTACTTTTTTAGAAAGAAGCACTGAAAAGAACAACTCATAGGAAACTAAAAAATATTGCAATACAACATCAAGAAAAGTAGAGCAGACTTTGGATAATATCATAGGATCTGAAATAGACTAATGGTTTAAAAATTACTTCTTACAGGAAGTACAACATAAATTCTGAGAAACAACACTGGCCTTCAAAATTTTCGTGTTAATAGAGCAATGTAGCCTTAGTACTGTTAAAAAAGGCTGCTTTCATACAGTCATACCTACAACTTTCTTTTGCTTCCAGATGGCCTGACAGATATCCTTTGCAGCAGTCATCTGAGCCTTCTCTCCAAGAAGGCCTCCTATGGTAGCTCGGAGGATAAATGAAACACACCGACGACAGCAGATAGCATCGATATGAGTTTGGGTGGCTTTAGAGTGTGACTGTGACACAAGGCTTAGAATATGAGAAAGAAAGACAGCAAAATTTTTTTCTAGCCATTCTCCTCCTAATGTTGAAACAAACACCACATAAGCCTAAAAAAGAAAAGAGGTTTATCTTCAAAATTTAATCATTTCAACTCTGTATTAATATTTTCTACAAACTATGTAAAATATTCTCCACAAACTATACTCATTCCTTATTTTTTTTTTTTTTTTTCAGGACTGGGGTTCAAACTCACAACCTTGCACTTGCCTAGCAGGCACTTGTGCCTTGGAGCTATCTCCCCAGCCCCTCATTCCTTATTTATAGTCACTTAATATATATAAATGTAGCATTACTTGTTTAAAGACAAAGAGAACAGAATTGGCCAAATAGCTCAACAAATTAAAGCACCTGCTTAGGCAGAGTGCAGTGGCTGGGGTTTGATTCTTGTAGTGTAGTACTGGCTCCGCCCCTGGGCTGGTGATTGAGACTGGGTGTGGTGATGCATGCCTATAATCCCAGTGTTTGGGAGGCTGAAAATATAAAAATCACTAGGAGTCTGATCTACACAGCAAGACCCTGTAGACCCTATATATACTAAATAGAAAAAAAAAAAAAAAAAAAAAAAAAAAAAAAAAAAAAAAAAAAAAAAAAAAAAAAAGGACAAAGAGAACAGCATACTCTTTCAAGTGAAATTTCATTTATGTTGCCTCTCTGTTTTATTTTGCTCAGACTACATATTTTTAGGACAAAAACAGAAAAACAATTTCAGCACAGCTGGTATTGCCAGCTAACTTGTAAGATGTACCTGTAGCTTTTATGAACAAAAGTTTCAAGCAATTCACCATTTTGAACAAGAAAACTTGGTTTAAACCTATGAAATCACAGGAGACTGAGGAAAAAGGATCACATGGAGTTTGAGGCCAGCCTAGGTTAGTTACAAAGTGAGTTCAAGGCAAGCCTGAACTGCAGAACTAAACCCTGCCTCAAAAAGACTAAAAAACAAAAAAGAAATGAGGAACATTTACAGTGATAAGTCACTGCTCCTTATTTTCATGAATGTTAACAGTTTGTTTTACTTCATACATACATAGACAAGTACTTTTCTTAAGTACATAACCTATTCCTTAAAATACATAGTTTGCAATTGCATTAGGACTTACATTCTCTGGAAGTCTATATAGAGTATAAGACAATACGAATTTTTTAAAAGTATGAGTTTGTTTGGAACCATAATGGCACTTAGAAAAAATAAAACTTAAAAAAAAAATACTTGAGGAAAATGAGAGGAACCTTTGTAGTATCTGATTCTAAAATACTTTTTCTAAGGGTTTAGCTTTTAAAATTGTTTAGGACCAAAATTAAAGCCCTGAAGTAGATTATATGCTATCTTACTTAAGAGTTAACCATATATAAAAATAAAAAGAACCATATAAAAACATGTATGGCCCGGGGAGATAGCTCAGTAGAATAAGTGCTTGCCTGGCAAGTCCTGTGTTCAATCCCCAGTACCACAAAAAAAAAAAAAAAAAAAAAAAAAGAGTAGCCATGCTAATACGTACTTAGTAGTTTAAAATGAACTATATGAGCACCAATAAACACAATAGAAGAAATGCTAAACCATAGACCATATTAATGTTCAAAGACTAAAAACAAAAAATGTTGTGCATATTTCAATGAAAGTCTTCAATTTATTAAACATATTGTGGGTATTAAGATTTTCTTACTTGTAATGCAGCTTAAAAAAAAGTTTGCCTTTTTTATCTATTCATAAATATGAGTACATAAGGAATGTCCCACACAGTATCACTTCACAGAGTTAGATATTAAAATTTTCATTTTAGCCAGTAAGAATTACATTCAGATACTAATTCATGATTCCAACCTGAGTAACTCCAACTCGGACATCTCGACTGACTGAACTGGTTCCTTTTAGCATATCTCCACTGGCCCGAAGAAATCCTGAACTCCCACGTAGAAACCCTGTCCCTAGTAATTCCAGCGCTTCCTCCAGAGATACTTTGCGAATGCTTTGACGTGAGGCTGCTATGACAAAGAACAAAACAAAACTATGATTTACATTTTATAAGACTAAAATTTAGTACATGTTTTTTGGAGGAGGGAGTGTTATAGATTGAACCCAGGGCCTTGCATATGCTAAGCACATACTTTAACATTGAGCTACAGCCCCAGCCCTGTTAGTGCATGATTTTGATTTGTGAAGAGCCAGAACATTAACAAACTAAAACTTCAAACAAAATACAAAATTTATAGGGCATCCTAAACATGAATACACAAAGTCAGATAAGGTTTCAAAAATGATATCCTAAAATTGTATGGTTCTTTAAGATTCTTATTCATAGTTCTCCCTCCTCGAACAAGAATTTAAGGGGCTAATAATATTTTTTGGTTAAGGGGATTGAGCCCAGGGCTTTGTGTGTATTAGATAAGTGCTCTACACCAAACTATATCCTTAGGCTCGGCTAACAGTACTATAAAGTAAGGGAAAACAAAGTTGCCTTACTTTTTTTTTTTTTTGGCGGGACCGGGGTTCAAACTCACGACCTTGCACTTGGCAGGCAGGCACTTGTGCCACAGAGCTATCTCCCTAGCCCCTGCTTTTGTACACTATACAATCCTTTAAAAATTCTTTTGAAATACTAAATATGACAAAACGTAATTTTTTTCCCGAATACTCTGTAACTTTTAATGAAATTCATATAACATAACCACCTTCTTCTGTCTTCAAAAATGCTTACTTGGCAGTACAATTTTTGTTATTGTCAGTCTGTGAAGAAATCAAAGTGCCTTACTACTAAAACTACTCACTTGGCCCGTAAGTTATAATAAAAGATTAGATAGGGAAGGAACATTTAAGGATGCTTTCAGCTTGACATAGCTGAATTTCTCACTGTGACTATTTATAGAATAATATCCCCTCTAAAAATTTTTCACACTTCCCTTTTTTTCTTCTGAAAATTGATACTAATAATCTCTTATTATAGATTCAAATCATATAGCAGAAGAGAAACAAACTTTAATTAGTGTCATAAACAACAACAACATAATGTATACTCTAGTCCCAAGAGGAAAAAAACATCTGAGACAAATGAAAATTTATCCTGGCACTTGAGAAATATTTAGTACAAAATCAACCTCTTCATGATCATAAGTTCTAAAAAGAGACAGGAAGCTTAATAAATGATTGAGTATACTATATATTAAACAATGATTAAAAACTACACCTTAAATGTAGTAAGATAAAACAGGTCAAGAATATTGGAGAAGGAAGTATTACATTTTAAATACGGCTTGAAAGAGTGCCATTTAAAGATGGTTGAATGTATTAAGGAAATTAAGCATGAGGATATCTGCCTATTTTTCTAAGCAGAAAAAGCAGCTATGGCAAAAAGGCCCTGAGGAGGGATATGATGCCCAATGTGCTCAAACAGAGCAGTGAATGGAGCAATAGAGGAAGTTCAGCAGGAAGGCAGCTAAAATGTACAGATGGGTTGTAGATCAGTGTAAAGGACGTGACTGAAATGGACCCTGAGAAAGGGAAGATTAAATGTTACTTTGCTACTATGCTAAGAAAAGGCTATCAAGGGGCAATGGAAAAAAGCAGACAGACCCACTTGGAGTGATTTATTATTTCATGTAAGAAGATCAAGGTGGCTCAATGAAGAAGAGTGACAGGCTGGATATCTATATATCTATTCTTAATTTTTCAATTTAAAAGACCAAGTATAAAGAAGCTGCAAGAATAGTACAATAGCCTCCCATATGCCTTTCACCTAAACTCACCATGTTTTTGTTGTAGGCAGCTAAATTAGATATAAATATATGAAAGTTTTTTTTTTTTTTTTTTGGTGGGACCGGGCTGCAAACTTATGCCCTTGCACTTGTCAGGCAGGCACTTGTGCCTCAAAGCTATCTACCCAGACCCTAAATTAGATATAAATATTATAAGCAGTTAATAAGGCCAGGCTTTCAAGGATGACATGGAAGACAAGATGATTTCACAACTAAAAACAGACACTCCTCTGCTGTGGGTCAAATCTCAAAGAATAAACAAATATGGCTACATACTTCCCTAGGGATGGGAATCAGGCACTGATATTCCAAGTAGGTATCAAACAGAGCCTAGTTGAGTCACTAACCTAACCCCCAACAGGAAGAGACTGGATTCAATTTTACCTGAGCAATGGTGCTTATAATCTCATTGGTTGCCTACAGCTTTGTCCCACCTCATGCCCACCTAAGCGAGTTCCCATGTTCTCTACCACCTTCGACCCACCCCACCATATGGTTTCCCTCTATAAAAGCCCTTGGAAGAGACTACTTCCCTGGGACCACCCACTCAGGATCCCCCTCTTATCCCTCTCTTGGACAGGAGCTTTCTTTCCCCCAATAAATCTATCCTTCTCATAACCTCTATTTGTTCTTAAAATTCATTCTTCGGTTTTAGAGAACACAAACTCGTCCCAGGTACTTTTCTGGTTGGGAGATCACTTTTCCCTTATATTATCTGGAGGTTCCCTGTATCATTTGGAGGTCATTGACCCAGGATCAGTTTTTACACTGCATCATTTTCTTTTTTTTAAAGAATTTTTTATTTTATTTATTTATTTATTTTTTTCTTGTTTCAGAACCTTTGTTTGTTTATTCACTCATTTTTATAGCTAGCTCAGCCCACCATAAGGGCAGGGCTGGCACAGCATGTGGCGCTGAGGATCAAACTGCAGTCCCTGAAGCTGCCCAAGCTTCCCCAAGCAGGCGCTTTAGACCACTGAGGCATCCTGCCAGGCCCATACACTGCATCATTTTCATCATTGCTTTCTTACTGTGAAAAACAGATTTATGGTCAACTGTTTCATACAATGGCTCTCAGTATGAGTTTATCTGGTATTTCCTCAGAAATCTGGCACAAAACTACATATGTGATAACTGTATCTTCCTCAATATGTAACATCAATAAACACTGACAAGAAAGGTATTAGTTTGTCCTTGCATTGGTGATACTAGCTTTTGACATACCAGTAAAGTCAGTTTGTCAGATGTGCTCATTATAAACTTATTTGCAAAAATGGCAAAATACTATAAATAATTCATCAAATTAAGAGTATACTGAGGATCCCTACAATTATAAATTAGTACCATGATTCTAAAAAGGGTCTTTTTTTTTTTTTTTTGCCAGAAAATTATACCTAGGGTCTTTTCACTAAGCTACATCACCAGCTCTTCTTATATTTTATGACTGTTATGGTATATAGCTAGATATACCATAAGGCCTCATGCAATTGTAGATGGGGCCTTTGAGAAGTGACTGAATCATGGGGTTGTCATACTCACATGTGTACTAGTCCACTGATGATGTCACAGTGAAATGTGCTATTAGAAGGTGGGCCCTGGAGAAGTAGGTCACTGGGGGCATGGTCTGGAAGCATGTAAAGTACTTCCCTCCCTGGCTCCTCCTCTCTTTATGTTCTATATCCTCGTTGCCATGAGTTGAAAAGCCTCCTCCAAATGTGCTGCAGGTAGATTTTGTGTCTTAGTGACAACAAAGTGACTAAGCAGAGTCTCAATTGCCCAGGCTGTGATTCTCCTGCTTTGGCCTTCAAAAATAGGCAATTACAAAGCATACACTACCAGACAAGCTACAAAAGATTATATTTACTATCTGTTATGGTTTGTGTCTAGTTGTTCCCCCAAAGCCTCATGCAGTCATGGGGCAGGGATTTATACAGTTTGAGATTAACTCATGATCCACTGGGATTATGGGTGACCCAAGGTTGGGATTATGGGTTTTAGTACTGATGGGATTATGGGTATGTGAACTTCTCCCAACTTGGGGCAGAGAGCCTGAATGTAATATAAGAAAGATAGAGAGAGACGGAGTTTCTTTCTGTTGCCACTGTTTCTGCTACTCTCCTTTGGCTCCTCTTGCTCTCTGCTGTCATGAAAGGATGCTCTGTCTGCCATGTGCCACTCTGCCTTGGATCCAGCTGTGTGGACTGAAAGTTCCAGTAACTGTGAGCTAAATAAACCTTTTCTTCCTTCATTTTGGGTGTCAGGTATTTGTCCCAGAGAGAAGAGAAGAGTAACTGAGTAACTATCCCTTTTATAGCTATTAATCTTCCACCGTAAAAGACCTCTTTTCCTTCTTTATAGTCACTGTATATGCACAGATTTCTTTTATTATTTAATATAATAGAATCCACTTATTATTCACTTTCATAATGCAGCCCTGGATTTGACTAGTACAACTCTCTAAAAATGCTTATAACATAAACTTTTTTTTGTCTAAGATGTTGTAAACTTCTAGGCTTAACTTGGACTTTCTGTCCTAATCCCACAATTACCCATTCTCCAAGGAGTTCCAATTCTGGAAATTTTAAGATATGTATGCAAACAGAGCAAATACATGTATGTACAGGTGAACAGAGCATAAGCACTTGGTTTAGAATGAGTTAATTTGAAACTTAAGTGACTGAGTAAGATGTCAAATGGGCAATTAGATATGAAGCAGGCATCCAAGAGACAAGACTAGGCTAAAGATTTGGTCTTCCTTGATATTCAGTAGATTTTAAGCCATGAAACTGGATAAGAACACAAGCACATGGCCAGGCATGGCAGCACATGCCTATAATCCCAACACTCAAGAGGGTGAAGCAGGAACATCACTGTGAGCTTAAGCCCAGCCTGAGCTACACACAAAATGAGTTCAAGGCCAGCCTGAACTACTTAGTGAAACCCTGTCTGAAAGATAGAAACGAACCTATGAGAGCAAGCAGATGTAGAGAACATATGTAGAGAACAGCAGATGACCAAGTACTAGGGCATGAAATATCTCTTCCAGAAGTCAGAGAACTATGTCCCCAGACTAAAAGACAAGCAGCCTAGTGAAAATGTGTTTAAAAATGATAAATAATAAATTTTAAAAAGGGCTAGGGACATAGTTCAGTGCAAAGATCCTGGGTTTGATATCCAGTATTCAAAGAAATGGAAGAAAGGAAGGGGAAGAGAGGAATGAAAAAAATCAGACAAATGAACTAGACTGAAGAGGAATTTCTAGGGAGGAAGAAAAACCTAGTGCACATCTGAGAGCACAAAAGCTAATGGGGGAAAAGGCTATGAAAGAGGGTCAATGAAGCTAAATACTGCGGGCTGGTCAAGTAAGACGACTGATAACTGCCACTGGTTCCAGCAAGGTTAAGCAAGCACGTAAGCTCCACAAGGACAAGGGCATTTATCTGTTTTGTTCAGTGACATATCCCACATGCTCAGAGCAAGTCCTAGCCCAGTGTAAGTACTCAAAAAACTGTTGAATGAAAAGAAAACACACAAATGAACAATAGGTGTTAAGAAAACGTGTTCTATAATTAGGGGAATACAAAACATAATGAAATATCACTTTATGCTTGTTAGGATGACTATTACCAGAAAAGCTGTTAAAAACAAGAGGTTGGGGCCCAGTGGGATGGCTCAGTGGTCTAAAGCGCCTGCTTGGGAAAGCTTGGGCGGCTTCAGGGACCGCGGTTCGATCCCCGGCACCACATGCTGCGTCAGCCCTGCCCTCGCGGCGAGCTGAGCCGGCCATAAAAATGAGTGAATAAACAAACAAAGGTTCTGAAACGAGAAAAAAATAAATAAAATAAATAAATTCTTTAAAAACAAAAAAAAAAAAAACAAGAGGTTGGGCTGAGGAATGCAGCTCAGTGCTTGGCTAGTGTGAGTCTTGGGTATGATTCCCAATACCACAGAAAACAAGCACAACAACAAAAATACTAGCGCAGATATGACAAAGCAAAACCCTTGCACACTATTTTGATAAAAACAGAAAATAGTACAGTCATATTGAAAACAATATGGAAGTTCTTTAAAAAATCTAAAAAAAAGAAAAAACCCACCATGTGGTTCAGTCACATTTGTGGTATTTCTCCTAAAGAACTGAAATCAAGATTTTAAAGAGATATTTGCATGCCCATGTTAACTGCAGCCTTAGTTACAGTAATCAACATATAGAAACAATCTAACCACCCATTAATAGATGAACAACTTATGAATGGGTGGCATCTATACAATGAAATACTATTAAGCCTTTAAAAAAATTATTTATATAATGTGAAAACAAGGATGAACCTTTATTACACATTCCCTGCATAATAAAGTCATGTGAAGAAAAATACTCCTTGATTCTACCTACATGAAGTATCTAAAACAGTAGTCAATTTTTTAGAATCAAAAGGTAGAATAGTTAGTACCAGTAACAATGAAGGAGAAAATAGGGGGTTGCCAAACAGTGACACTAAGTCACTATGCTATACTACACACTTAAAATTTTATAAAGAGGGCCAAGTTCATGTTAATTTTTTCATGTTAATTATTAACACACATTTAAATATAAAAAAATTAACATACATACAAACATACACAGACACAAACACACGTCTGTGCAGCTGGGCATGGTGGTACACGCCTATATTCTTAACCCTTGGGAGGCTGAGGGAGGAAGATCTGACAGTTTGAGTTTGTATATTAAGAATAATTAACATGAACTTGACCTTCTTTATAAAGTTTTAAGTGTATAATATAGCATTGTTGACTGTAAGTACAATGTTGTGCCAAAAAATCTCTGTAATCTTGGGCCACATAATGAGTTCAAGGCTAGTCTTACCTATGTAGTGAGACCCAACAAACAAACAAACACAAACACAAATAAATATATGAATGTGGAGGTCACTGGAGACTACCTTCATGATATAATACAGTATGTTAAAATAGTCACCTACTTCTAAAATAGCCTGTCATTACATGTATATCACTTTCTAATTGCATGTAAACAACTCAATTACAACACAAAGGTAGAACTTATAATGAAAGATGAATCTGTAACAAAATAGTATTTCAAAGGTGTAAGTGAAACTTATGCTTCTATTTTTTTGTGGTACTGGGTATTGAACTCAGGATTTTGTGCTTGCTAGGAAGGCACTTACGCCACTGAGCTATATCCCCAGCCCAACTGATTCTTCCTAAGTAGCTTAAGACTTTATCTCTTAAATACATTTTTTTTCTTTCTTTTCTTTTCCCCACATCTGGCCTAGGTTTTTTTTTTTTTTCTTTTTTTTTTGGTTTTTTTCTGGAGACTTTTTCTTCGTAGCCCACCCTATCACATAAATAAAAAAGAGTGGAAGAACCACAGAAAAAGAAAATACTCATCTTAAACTTAAAAGGTGTTGAGAATATATAAGCTGTATAATTTGTAAATGTTTCCCAATTGATTGTGATAGGTTGCATTACCTGTTTCCTCTTATTTCTGGTTACTAAATGCTGCTTTCAAAAACTATAATCCACTTTGGATAATAATGACTTCTAGAGCATTGCTTATCAAAGTCTGCTTGTTTGCATGCGTTTATCCTCCCTCCCTCCTTTCCTCCTTCCTTCTCTCTCTCTCCCCCTCCCCCCACAGGGTGTCTATACAAAATTTAGGCTGGCCTTGAACTCCCTATGAAGCAAAAGCTGGCTTTGAACTCATGGCGGTCATCCTAACTCAGCCTTTGCAGGGATCAGATTACAGGTATATGACAACCATGCCTGGCTCTAATGTTTATCAAAATTCTGTACACACATTCAGAGAGTTAGGTGGGGCCTAGGTTTTTGCATTTACTAAAACCTCCAAGATGATTCCAGTGCCTCCAGAATATTTTAAGAAGCAAGGGTCTATAGACAGTTTCATTTTCATTTGTAAACCTGTTTACTCTTTGGAGACAGAATTATAAAGTAAGTTTTACATTATTCATCACTGCTTTATGTACACTATTAATTAAACACAGGCAAAATTCCTTGTTTTAAGAAATATTCCATCCTTGGGCCAGTGAGATGGCTAAGTGGTCTAAAGCATCTACTTAGGCAACCACAGAGACTGCAGTTCAATCCCTGGTACCACATGCTGCACCAGCCCCACCCCCAGGGCAGGTTGAGCCAGCCATAATATAATGTAATATAAATAAATAAATAAATATTCCATCCTTGCTTGCCTATAAGTATATAAATGGGGAATAAAATCTAACACAAAGCAAATTCTCAAAATACAGTAAATTTGAAATACCAAACACTTGCATTATTTGCTCACTTACACCAATCTAGAAAATGGTAAGAAAAATGTAAACAGATTAGTTCAGTGGAACAAGTCCTTGCCTGGCAAGCACAAGGGCACAAGGGCCTGAGTGTGACTGCTGATACCACCAAAACAAACAAACAAACAAACAGTAACCAGATAAATGTAGCTTTAAAAAAGGTGTCTGAAATTAGGTCTTTTATTGGATAGTACAATTATTCCACAATTTTTTTTCCCCATAGTACCAGAGACTGAACTCAAGACCCTGTGCTTGCCTGGTAAGTGCTTGTTCTACTGAGCTATCGCTCTAGCCCCTACATAATTTTTAATTTAAAAAAAATTAAACAAAATTTTTTTTTTTTGTGGAACTGAGGATTAAGCTCAGGTCCTTGCATTTGCCAGGCAAGTGCTTATTCTATTGAGCTATCTCCCCAGTACTACACAATTTTTTAAAAAAGAAAATGAACATACTTCAAGAGTACTTGTATTTTTTTTTTTTTTCCCTCAAACTTTTACTGAATTTCAGTTTGAGAAATAAGTCCTGGGAGGCTCATCAATGTCTATAAATTCAACTTGATTTATATTCTGCCTCCTTTGAAAGTGATAATGGATAGCCATACTGCTATCAGTATTTTTCTGTATTTGTTTAAATGTACTGGGAAAAAATTACAGGAGATATTTTGACATAATTACATGACGTTACCTGCTTCTAGATGTTTAAAAATTATAGCTTTAGCCAATATTGTGCCCAATAATTTTGAAACTGAAATTCGCACATCATAATTGGAACCTTCAAAAGACTTAAAACACAGAGTGACCACACTGTCCAGGTCTGAACTCCACATAAAGATGGCCTCGTTCTGAAGTTCAAGGAGACACTATTCAATCAGAGAAACAGAAAGTAATGAAAAATAAAATGTTAGGCTCAATCTATTTAAGTTGTAGAAATTATAAGAGTCTAACAAATATACAATTCTATTATTTGATTATGTTATTTGTATATGTTACATTTCAGTATCATTAAATTCACTGGTCAATAGGACTGCAAGAATTAAGTGCAAATCATGTATGTGAAAAAGTGTCTAAGCCGGGCGTGGTGGCGCATGCCTGTAATCCAGCACTCGGGAGGCTGAGGCAGGAGGATCGATGTGAGTTCGAGACCAGCCTGGGCTACAAAAGTGAGCTTAAGGCCAGCCTGAA
>PVJA010019399.1:0-25842 GCA_004027025.1 Myocastor coypus | reverse complement strand
TAACATGGTGCAGAACAAAAGTCTTTACATAATCACTGCAAAAATAACAAGTAGTACTTCTTGAAAGTCAAAAAGTTATACAATATAAGCCTGCAAAAGGTGGGAAGAGTACCCAACTCAGTAGCTTATGAAAATGCCTTTACCATCAATCTTTTAGATATGAATAACTGTTAAGAGTAATTCTAATATTAAACACAAACTCATTTTAATGAACTGCTAAATCAAATGTTAAGATTAAAAAAATAAAATTTCAAAACAATATAAACCTTATATACAAAAATGAATTTATCTACATATACAGAACAAGCATAGTAGAGTACAATGAATACCTAAAAAGAACCTAAGCCCTTAACATCCTAAACCTTCTGACAATGTAAGTAATTCTATCTACTTGATTATGAAAGCTGCAACTTTAACAATTATGTACCTGTTAATACTTTCACAGATTATCCAATTTCATTTTCTCTATATTAATTCTCACTGGACATTTTACCTTGGCAGCAGCACAGCGCACAGCCATGGATCTATCTGTTAAGCAAGATCGAGCAGCTTTATAAATATCCCTGTGGCAAGGTGTGGCAGCAGCTCCTAGCCCACTCAAAATGTTTTGAAGGCTTAGCATAATCTCATAGCGCCCTTGAGACTACCAAAAAAAAAAAGAGAGAAAGAAAAAAAAAAATTAAAGAACAGGAAAAGCAAACCCACTGTGAAGAATGAATAAGCACTGATATTTTTCTTACATATTACAAAAATACTTACATTTTTATTCACATTAACCAAGTCTTTCTGAGATTAAAAACTTGTAATTCTATCTACTATTTGAAAAGTGTTACGTATACAGGTAAAATTTCAAAATCATACAATTTACTGGGTTAACATGAAGATCAAATGAAATGATATGAAAAGTGCCTACCACAGAGCTTACATGTTACTACACATTCAATAAATGGCTGCTACAATAAAGGATAACATAGTAAGAATGCAGAGTTAGCTACCTTCTGTCTACATAGGTTGGCAAATCTGTTTACCTATAGAGTAGAGGTAACAGTATCCAACTTATAGGCTAGTGTATAATGAATGGGTTAATAAATGTTTAGAATAACAACTAGTAACACTCCATCATCAGGTGGTAGAGCTTAACTCAGAATTCAAGTTTGAATCTTATATCTCAGTAGCTGTGTGTTATGAGTTGTTCATATTTCCTTGTCTATAAAATGAGACTATAGGGCCAGGGAGATAGCTCAGTGGAATAAGTGCTTGTCTGGCAAGTACAAGGTCCTGAGTTTGATCCCTGGTTCCACAAAAAATAAAAATAAATAAATTTTTAAAAATGAGACTACAGGATGAATCTCACAGACCAGTAGAAGAAATAAACAAGCTCCTAGTGATTAGACATTCACCATAGCACCTCACATAGTAAACAATCAAAAAATTAAGTGGCTTATGCTTCTATTATTGATGTTTTGCTGAATGCCCCAAATGATTTTTGTATCACCACAAGTTAAGGTCAATGAAACTGGAAGAAGACAAAAGATCAGCACCAAGCATCACTTTCACAGCAGTGTAATTTATCTTTGGATCAAAACAGTTACAGGTAGAAATAATAAAACAAGTTCTCATGGAAAATTTTTTTCCATGATTTCTTTTAGTTTCAAATGTGTACCATTTCTTTGGTGTGGGTAAAAGTAGGAATTTCTTCTGATACTCTGAAAGAGTATGGTACAAACTAGTCCTGAGAAGAGTCTACTCAGCAGATTCTCTTACCGGTTATGACTTGTCCTAACTTAGCTATATACTTTATGAAATTTAACACAGTTTATAATTTTTTCATGTTGTTTTATTACACTTCACAAACAGCATTTCTATAGATTATTTCTAGATTGCTCTTAATAAGGCAGTAAGAGAAACATTTTTTTTATAAAGGTGCTGAGTTACCTTTATATATCAAAAGTCATATATTTAAGCTTTTTATAATATGAATGTATAGATAACAATGCCAAAAGTGGCAAAACTACAGTTGTCAAGAGATTATAGTATCTTGGTAGTTAAATGACAAGAAAATCTCAAAACAAAGAACATTACAGGGAAGTGAATGATGAAACTCATCAATGAGGACAAGGCTGAGTATATATTCGCTTGGCAATTAAAAAGTCACCCAATTCCTCTCTATGCTTTTTCTCCCTGAAAATATTTTTAATTTCTAATGTTGGCATAACAATTAATCCACTGACAAAGTTTATATTAGTTACTAAATATGAAGTCTCCTGTAATAACTACGGGAGACAGTATTTCTTAGCTTTTGCACCTTTGGATTTATGCAAACACACAAGATTATACTGTGCTATTTTCTACTATATTATCCATTTCTAGTAAGGATCCAACATACAAGTATGTACTATATATCATTTAGAAATATTTAATTTATAGATATATAAAAATAAAGAATTCAGATATATTTATATGGATATCTGTGTAGGCTTGTAACATACACTGTTCTATTAACTGAAGCACAAATCTGTAAAATGCTATCATGTTGCCATTTTTCAGTTGAACTTAGTACTTACCTCTGCACTCTTCATAGCTTTCAAAATATTCCCCACTGTATCATTAAAGGTGTTACCCAATATTCTGCCCAATTTCTTGTACAAGGAACCCAAACATACCACAGCAGCACTGAAATGACATTTAAATTAGAAACAAGTCATTGCTGAAAAAAAAGTAAGAGAAATCTGAGAATATATAAAAATGACTATTAAAAGTCTCCCCCTACTCTGTCATTTGTGTTTTTACTTTAATAGGAGTATTTTTTTGAAGTGTGTTTTTAATTGTCATAAAATGTCATTTATATTTAACAAAATATTACCTAGCCAAGGAGATAGCTCAACAACTTAAGCACCTGCTTTGCAAGTGCAAGGTACTGAGTTCAATCCCCAGTACAAAAAAGAAAAAAAAGAATCCAAGGTCACAGATATTTAATGTTTTTCCCCTCAAAAATTTTTACAGTGTTAGCTATAACATTTAGACTTATAATCCTTTTTAAGTTAATTGGTATTAGTGACTAATTTTACTTTGAAAAGATAAAATTTAACAGAATCTACTGTTAAACATTAGTCATGACACTTAAGTGAATACAGTTACTATACTCTTTGATCAGACTTTTAAATGGGTAATATATGTTCAATTACTCTTAGCTCAAAGACCCTAGACCCTCAAATTTGTTACAAAATTCTACAAAATATTTTAAGACTGTCATATATTCAAGGACAGACTTTTATATAAAAGTAAAACTTTTATATAAAAGTAAAACAAAAAATACTGTTGTTTGAAATCTGAAAACTTTATGAAATATATTCTACTGTAAACTAAGTTTTAGATCAATAAAAATATCTACGTAATTATTACTATGGGACCAAAGCAGGTGATAAAATGGACTAAATCCTACAGAGAAAGACAGTAAGCTGTTCTTAAGTATCTTAGAAAGGTATTTTCATATTTACTTTCATTTTTCACTAACTAGAAACTAACAAACTACAAATAACTAATGATTTAGATTATTATTATAATTTTGTGTGTGGTGGCACATGCCTGTGATCTCAGTAGTAGGGAAGATAAGGCAGGAGGATCGTCTGGACTATAAATATAGCGAGACTTTGTCTCAAACAACCACAAATTTGTAACATTTAACTGCTAAAATCTTAAAATACCTTGAATCCCAAAATCTACACATGAAATATGTCTAAAATATTTCTGAAAGACTTTTTCAGTCAATGGAAAATGGTACTTTTAAGAAAGAGTAATGAAATACATATCCTGCCAAAAAATAACTGTCAGGTAGGCTATATACTTTATTTTAAAAAAAAATCACACGGGGAGCTGGGGAGATGGCTCCGAGGCACCAGTGTCTGCTGGGCAAGTGCAAGATCGTGAGTTTGAACCCCGGTCCCACAAAAAAAAAAAAAAAAATCATATAATTAAGCAATAATTTTTCTGCTTAGCTTTTTTTTCTTTTTCTTTTTTGTCTTGAATGCTTCGCAGTCTTTCTGCCTACGCCTCCTAAATCCTGGGGTTACAGATGTGTCCCATCACACCTGCCTTCTATCCATTCTTTGTTTCTTCTTTTTTTTTTTTTGATGCCACCTCTGGACAGTGAACTTTTCTTGCTATGATTTCTTCACTTCTATCCATTTTTAATGTTCAACTTACAGTTTGGTGGGAAGATAACTTGGAGAGTCATCTTTGCTACGAATAAGATCATTACATTTATCAATTGTTTCATAAGCTGAGAATGTGTCTCCAATACTATAAAGTATGGCTAGATTTTTTGCAAGGAGTTTACGAGTAGGAGGTCCAGGGGAACTGTTCAACAAAGACAGGAGCTGTTCAACAAGAATCTTCTGTTTCTCCTTTAAATCATTCTAGAAAGACAGACAGACAGACAGACAGACAGACAGACAATTCAAAGTCAACTTATGGTAATTCTCAAACTTTTCTTTCACATACTTAAGAACTAAAAAGACTACAAATAAAAGTAAATTGGATAAAAGTTAATTAAATAAGTTGGTGGTTAGGACACTATACCAACAGGTAGTTTTCTTTCTGATTATCTCTAAAAAATAAATGCTGGATCACATTATACCAGTCTGTTAACAAAGATGCTGCTTCTTCTAAATCTCTATATTTTTGAAAGACAAAGTAAATTTGCATTTTTAACAAGAGCTATCTCCCTTAAATGTCTTTGCATAAACAAAGCAGTCTTATAATATGTAGTCCATAACAAGATCTGATCTTATGGCTTCCTATTTTAAAGATTTTTTTTGTAATGTTACTACATACCACTATCACATACATTTTTTTGTCTTTTTGAGACAGGGTCTCCCTATGTAGTTCAGGCTGGCCTTGAACTCACTTTTGTAGCCCAGGCTGGTCTTGAACTCACAGTGATTCCCCTGCCTCAGCCTCCCAAGTGCTTGGATTACAGGCGTGCACCACCAGGCCCAGCGTATCATATACAATTTTAATACATTTTATTTGTCTAATCTCTGAAAAAGAGTATACAACATCATTACTAAGCTAATGGTACTCAGATGTTTACTCAGTCTTGAATTCTGCAAGGAAATTAATGTACAGAATTTTGTCCTTACTAAATTTATTTTTTAAATCCAGAGGTTGGGTTTTGTCTCTTCCTTTGAAAATCAGCAAACTTGCCGGGCGTGGTGGCGCACGCCTGTAATCCTAGCACTCGGGAGGCTGAGGCAGGAGGATTGGTGCGAGTTCGAGACCAGCCTGGGCTACAAAAGTGAGCTCAGGACCAGCCTCAACTGCATAGCGAGACCCTGTCTCAAAAAGACAAAAAAAAAAAAAGAAAATCAGCAAACTTGACAAATGACTTACATCATTAGAACTAGTCAGTTTCATCTCACAAGAATGTGTTCTCTAATGTTGCTATGCTTTTTCCTTTTAAACTGATAAAGAATTTCTCTTTTGTTACTTTCTAAGTTCCTCCAAATATAAGTGGGTTTGTTTTATTTGACAGTGGAGTATTAAACTCAGACCTCAGCTTGTGTTTTGTTTTATTTCATTTTATGTTTTGATGTTTTTTTTTTTTTAATAATACTGGGAAATGAACTTGGGGCCTTCACAATGAGCTAGCACACTGAACAGCATTCCAGCTCTTAAAAAAAATTTTTTTTTTTTAAGACAGGGATTCACTAAATCACTAAGTTGCCCAAGCTGTGCTTAAAATGTGATCAGTCTGCCTCAGCCTCCCAGAGTGCTAGAATTACAGTCACATATCATCTACTTAAGAGTAATGTTTTTTAAACCCTTATGCATGATAAATGATACTATAATTTTGTAAGAGAATGTCCTTAGTTCTGGGTGTGTGCTACATTATTTATAAGTGCCACATCCAGTCAAACAAAGGAAAGCAGTTATACAATGTAGGTAAACTGAACGACATGTTTTCTTTTTCTGTTCTATGCCTTAAGCTTTTTAGAAGGGAACATGCTTATCCAAAGGCTTTTCAATTCACATTTGTCTATAGTCTGCATATCCCCCCCCCCCCCCCCCCCAGTACTGAAGATTGAAGCTAAGGTCTCATGAAAGCTAGGTAAGTGCTCTGTCACTGAGTTAGGTTACTAGCCCTTTTTTTCTCTTCTTAAAAATTTGAGACAAGAGCTTGCCAAATTCCCCAGCTATGATCTGCTTACCTCAGCCTCCCAAGTATCTGGGCTACCAGACTCGGTTCTTTTTTTTTTGTCTATTTGAGACAGGGTCTCACTATGCAGTTCAGGCTGACCTTGAACTCACTTCTGTGGCCCAGGCTAGTCTCGAACTCGCACCAATTTTCCTGCCTCAGCCTTCCAAATGCTGGGATTACAGGCGTGCGCCACCATGCTTGGCTAAGACTCTGTTCTTTTTAGGTGAAACTCCCACTACATTATTTAGCATTACGCTGTACCAGAGATTCACATATATAAAGGAACACAAGATGCAGACAATAATGAAAATAGAACACAATGAGGCTGGAGGGTTTTTTGTTTTTTTTTATGGCTGCCTCAGCCTGCCCTGGGGGTCTGGGGGTCGGAGTGGCGCAGTAAGTTGCACCAGGATCAAACCACACCCGCCAGAGGCTGGAGTTTGGTGTACACATAAAGTAGTATCAAAATATTGGCTAACAACCCTGCTTTTCTGAACAAAGCAAACTTTTCATAGATATTATAGACCATTCTGGACAGAACTAGAAAAACAAAGAAAATGAACATCATCTGGCACTTAAAAAGTAAACAAACAAACAAACAAAAATCAGTAATTTTACCTACCCCGCTAGCTGCTATCAAGAGCTTCTCCAAGTATCGCAACCACTCAAAAATAAACTCAGCCTTCTGAACTTCACTTAGTTGACTGTGTGCATCTTCATTCAGCAATAAGCTATGAGCTAATTCCATTCCTTGCAGCAAATTCTAGCTGGTCACGATTTTTCTCATTGAACTGGACAATATATCTAAAAACAAAAATTTGCAAAAAAGAAAATGTATTTTAAAAGGAGTTTAAGAAAGAAGGCAACTAAAATAATGGAAATCTTACAACAAAATGTGAAAACAATAGGCATGGTGGTGCACACTTGTAATCCCAGCACTCAAGAGGCTGAAGTTGGAGGTCTGTTGAAGGCAGCCCGGGCTGCACACTGAGTTCAAGACCAGCTTGAATGGCACAGCAAGATTCTGTTTCAAAAGAAAAAAGTAAAATGCAAAAATAAAATAATTAAGTATATTCATCTTTTGTATTGCTCTATGGTAAATCTGGGAAAACCTCAGTAAGTGATCACTAACACTGACAAACAATAACCTTTGTAGTTAGTTCTTTTTTTTTTTTTTCAAGTGGTATCAGAGATTTAAACAAAACAACAACAAACAAAAATGGGTATTTTGCCACTAGGTTACACGCTCAGCTTGTTATTTTTTGAGACAGGTCTTGTTAAATTGCCTAGCCAGCCTCAACATTGCAGTCCTCCTGCCTCAACCTCAGAGTGCTGAGATTACAGGAAATCCCAGAATTAAAATCACATTACCCAGGGTTAGTTTTTAAGGTTTCTTTCTTTTCTTTGGTAGCTTCCTACCAATATGGGTCATAGTTATACATTATAAAATGAAGAAATACCCAGACCTTCTACTACAATTCTATTAATAAAGCTTGCCACAGTGTTTTATCATTTACCTGAGAGGCACCCAAGAAAAAAGAGGGACTTAAAACCATCAGTACCTATTTTCTATCCTAATAATGATACTACTTACAGTTTTAGGCTAAGAACTGTAGGGAACAGTTCCATCTCAGCTAGCAAAGTGTTTTTGTGTCTGTGACTGAAAAAGCAAACTTCTTTTTCATGGCACTCAGAAGAGGTTCCTAGGGTTTCTAACAATAAAGATCATATCTATTATGACGCGGATACAATTTGACTTTAATTTTGCTGTAGCAAATAACAAGTTTTTTGTTTTATTCATCATTATCTCCTGTGTACATTCAATGCAGAAATCTTCGTTTTATGTAAAAAAATATTTTTGGTACCAGCATAGAACTCAAGACCTTATACTCGGAAGGCAGGTGCTTATGCTGATGAGCTATCTTCTCAGCCCCTTCTGTGTATACTGGAAACCTTTCTGGAACATACATAACATATAAATATGTGGCTATATAAATATATACACATGTATAAGATGGCACTGCGATTATGGGAATTTTTTCTTTTAATATTTAGGAGCACATGCTCAAATAAGTTGCTGTAAAGCATTTATTTCTTAAATTGTACCTTTATTCTTCTAATTTTAAACAATATTTATTTGGTACAAGGTTTTGCTACCTAATTTGGACTCACAGTGATCCTTCTGTCTTGGCCTCCCCAGAGCTGGGATTACAGGCTACCATACCTGGTTTTGGTGGCTGGCACAGCACGGGTTCTGGGGCCAGCATGGCATGAGGTACCAGGGATCAAAGCTGGATCCTTGCACTTGCCAGGCAGGTGCTTAGGCCACCAAGCTATCTTCTCAGCCCAACTACTTTTTTTTTTTTTTTTTTTGCAGAGCTGGGGACTAAACTCAGGCCCTTGTGCTTGTCAGGAAGTGTTTATTCTACTGAGCTATCTCCCCGGCCCCCCAAGTACTTTTTTTTTTTTTTTTTAATTTTATTTTTCTTGTTTTGTTTGTTTATTTATTTATTTTTATGGCTGGCTCAGCCTGCCCTGAGGCCAGGGCTGGTGCAGCATGTGGTGCCAGGGATCGAACTGAAGTCCCTGAAGCCGCCCAAACTTTCCCAAGCAGGCTCTTTAGACCACTGAGCCATCCTGCCGGGCCCCAAGTACTTTTAAATAATTAAATCAACCATAAAATTTTGCAAAATGTTAATGGATGAATGTAATTAGGGGATATGTGAATAATCACTTTACTGGTCTCTATTTCTTGCAATTTTTTTTTTAAAGTTCATAAATAAAAGTAGAAAGAAATTATCCCATGGATATGAGTATGTTTGTGTGTGCATGCTATATGGGGGATTGAACCTAAGGCCACTGACTATTATATACCTAGCTCTCTTAAAAATGTTTTTGAGAAAAGGTATCATTAAATTGCCCAGGCCTTGGACTACCAAATGTTGAGATTACCATCATGCATCATTGTACCCAGCTTATTTTTTTTAAACTTTAAAAATTATTATTTTTATTTTTTTTCTTGTTTCAGAACTTTTGTTTTTATTTATTTATTTTTATGGCTGGCTCAGCCCGCCTTGAGGGCAGGGCTGGCGCAGCATGTGGTGCCAGGGATCAAACCTCTGTCACTGCAGCCGCCTCAGCTTTCCTAAGCAGGCGCTTTAGACCACTGAGCAATCCTGCTGGGCCCAGAGTTTTTCAATTTTAAATTCCTATCTTTTGTCTTACTTGTGTCTTCTGCCTGGGTCTAATATTCTAAATTGTAAAACACTAATCCCAGAGGCCAACGAGCCATGTCCACCAATGATGGCTGTATTCTCAACTCTGTGGTTTTAGACATCTGATCTGGGTGGTCCCCTTGCAGTCAGCTTTGCTCATTTATGCATATGACTTTGCACTGACAGGCCTTTAACAAAACACAACAAATGAATACAATGTAGATTAATTTTGGAAATGTCAATTTTATGAACAGAGAACAAAATAATGCTGGCACAAAACTCACTTTTACAGAGACAACATGAATTCTAGCTTTCTGTTTGAAAAAAGCCCTCCTGCTGGCTGATGTGGCACATACTTGTAATACTAGTGCTCAAAGCTGAGGAAGAAGGATCTCTGCCAGCCTGAACTACATGTGGAGATCCTGTCAAAAAAATAAACACTCTTAAAAGAAGCCCTTTCTTAAATTATCAAAATGGCTGTCCTAGTCATAATTAAGGATAAAGTCAATAAATGCCAGAAAAAGAATTTCTGGAAGAAATCTAAGTATACAGAAGACAAAAAGCCAAGTTTGTACAAAGCGCTTACAATTGTGGAAAACAAATAGTGTCAATATCACAGAAAAAATTTATTTAACCACTAGGGCAAATGAAAACTGTATCTTAATCAAATTGTCCTTTCTAGAGGTCATTAGGACTGCTGAAGAGACACTTTTTTCCTTAGGCAGCAGCGATATTGTGATGTAAAATGATCTATCAAGAAGCAAAATAGTAACACAGTGTGATAATAAATTATTCAGCATATGGCTTCACATATAAGCAGGGCATAGTTATCTCTAATGTCCTCAATATATTCCTCACATAAATTCCTCAAGGAAGCAGCCAATTTGTAGTGAAAATCTCACTTCTAAATGCTCAAGCCTAAAGTACAAATGTGCTATTAATGTGATGAGCAAATGTATTTTGCAAATAACACATACTCTTGCTCTTAAGTCTCACTTTAGGAAGAGGATACAAATATACTCTGGTGTATTTAGTCACTTACCAGTCCAATTATTTAATACAGGATGACCAAAAATTGCATTTTTCATTAATTTTCATAAGATGGCATAATACGAAATATAAAACAACAACTTTATCAAATTTATTCAATACCTTTTCTGTGCATGGTGCATTTAAAAACATTCAATACATGATGCAACATTACATAATCTGAATAGTATTTAATCTTTCCAAGATATTTTTTGCATTACTTTCTTTAAACAACACATTTTACATAATTGTGTTGGCTTTTTCTTTTTTTTTTCTGTGGGTGGTATAATTTCAATAAAATTTCTAACCACTAAATATAATGGGGAAGATACTGCTGATGGGTGTTCTTGTTGGCATATAGCTATCCTGTATTTTTCAATTATCTGCTCTATCTGACCTAACCTAAATTATAAATGACATTTTTTTTTGTACTGGGAATTGAACTTAGGACCCTACACTTTGCAGGCAGGTGCTTGTGCTGCTGAGCTATATCCCTAGCTATGAATGAATTTTTGAACCCCCTTGTTTTGAATAAAAAATAACTAAGTTCCATACTGTCTGGTGGTGAAGGTGCATAAACATTTTATAATAACCAGGCATGGTGATATACACCTGTAATCTCAGCACTGAAGAGGTTGAAGCAGTTGGGTTGCTTTGGGTTTGAGGCCAGTCTGGGCGACATAGTGAGTTCAAGGCCTGCATTAACCACACAGTGAGACTCTGACTCAAAAGAAGTTTTCTTTGCCTGGCATGGTGGTGCAACATGTCTATAACCTCAGCACTCAGGAAGGTGAGGCAGGAAATCACCGTGAGTTTGATGCCAGCTTGAAATACATGGGTAGACCCTGACTCACAAAACAGATTTTTAATACAATGTTTTCCTCACTTTTTAATTACAGGCTAGCTTGTTAGATGTTGGTCAACTCTGTCAACACTACCTGCAGAATTATTGTAATCACTGACCATCATTAGAATTTTTAAAGTTTGATTTTTTTTCTGTCAAATTTTATCATTTATAAATTATGAACAGTTTAAAACACAGATGTCTTTTTGGTCTTTGCATTTCATAGCACAGACATTTCCTCTCTGATATTCTAACATATCTGTTTATAGTTTTTTTTCTTTTGTAGATTTTTTGGCACTTCCTTCCTATTCAGTCTGTGTCCCAAATATGTCCATTTTGTATTGCAAACAAGTATCACTGAGTAAGCTTAGCACTAAGGAAGGCAGAATTGCCCACAAGTTCAAGGCCAGCCTGAACTACACAGCAAGATCCTGTCTTAAAAAAAAAAAAAAAAAAGCCAAACAAAGAATAATACTGAGTTCTGAAGAAATATAAAAATTTTATCTAATGTACATACGGTAAGAGTTTTTATAGATGATGGCACAAAACTGTAGGTTTTCACAAATAAAGTAAATATGAATTAGTAAAGAAATCAGAACTTATTAATTTCACTAGAAACAAACATCGAAGGTGAAGGCTATGTTCTACATAAAAAAAATCAGTTAGAGCCGGGCGTGGTGGCGCATGCCTGTAACCCAGCACTTGGGAGGCTGAGGCAGGAGGATTGGCGTGAGTTCAAGACCAGCCTGGGCTACACAAGTGAGCTCAAGGCCAACCTCAACTGCGTAGCGAGACCCTGTCTCAAAAAGACAAAAAATAAAAAAATCAGTTAAAAAAAGTCAATGTAAAACAGACATGAGTTTATCTCCAAACAAGAATCAATGGGTTGAAATGATGCCTGCCTGACCAACACCTACAATAGTCAGAATGTACACAATCATGATGGCCAAGTGATGCTCTGGGTTACCTTTTTTTTTTTGGTGCCAGGAATCAAACTCATGACCTTACACTTGTCAGGTAGTTGCTATGCTATTGAGTTATTTCCCCAGCCTGCTCTGGGTTAACTATTAAGAGGTTAATATACCCTATAAAACCTGAAGAACATTATTTTTTGAATTTTTCTCTTATTTTTATTCTTTATTTTGGGGGGGCTACTGAAAATCAAACTGGGGGCCTTGTGCTTGCCAGGTAGGTGGTTATCACTGAGCTATATCCCAGGCTCTCCCTATCTTCCATTCTTATGACTCTGTTGAGATTATAAAGTAATTAGTTTACTGAAAGTGAACATAAGTAGCAATGTATTTAATATAATTTTTCAAAGTGGAGTAAACTGCCACTTTAAAAAACAAATCAAAAACTACTGCTTCAGGGGCCCGGCGGGATGGCTCAGTGGTCTAAAGGCGCCTGCTTAGGAAAGCTTGGGTGGCTTCAGGGACCGCGGTTCGATCCCCGGTCCCACATGCTGCGCCAGCCCTGCCCTCAGGGTGGGCTGAGCCGGCCATAAAAATGAGTGAATAAACAAACAAAGGTTCTGAAACAAGAAAAAAATAAATAAAATAAATAAATAAAATAAAATGATAAAAAAAAACCCAAAACTACTGCTTCAATTCAATACCAGTCATTTTTAGTATAAAACTAAGGAGCTTTCTTTCTTTCTTGTCTTTTTTTTTGTTGTTGCCAGCTCAGACTGCTGTGGGGGGTTGGGTTGGTGTGGCATGTTGTGCCAGGGATTGAAATGTGGTCTCTGTGCTTGCCAAAGCTTGCCTAAGCAGACACTTTAGATCACTGAGCTACCTCTCTGGCCTATAAGGAACTTTCTTTTTTTTTAAAAAAACCTTTGTTTATTCACTCATTTTTATGGCCGGTTCAACCCACCCCGTCGGCAGTGCTGGTGCAGCATGTGGTGCCAGGGATCGAACCGCGGTCCCTGAAGCCGCCCAAGCTTCTCCAAGCAGGCGCTTTAGACCACTGAGCCATCCCGCCGGGCCCCCCTATAAGGAACTTTCTAAGGTCACAGAGAAACTGGTATTCTATTTAAGAAATCTGACTAGATGTATGTGCTTTAAGCATCGTATGCTATGCTGCCTGCAACTCTCACCCAATCATCCTTTGAGATATTTTCAAGGAGCTACTTTTTTTTTTTTTAAGAATTTTTTTATTGTATTTACTTATTTTTTCTTGTTTCAGAAACTTTGTTTGTTTATTCACTCATTTTTATGGCTGGCTCAGCCCGCCCCAAGGGCAGGGCTGGCGCAGCATGTGGTGCTGGGGATCGAACCGTGGTCCCTGAAGCCGCCCAAGCTTTCCCAAGTCGGCGCTTTAGACCGCTGAGCCATCCCGCCAGGCCCCAAGGAGCTACTTTCTTAAAAAGCTTAGAACTTATAGGTAATTGGAGAATATTATCAGGCATCACTGTACTACTTCTTAAACATAGGCCTAGTAGTTTCTAATTTAATAAACCTGGGGATTTCATTAAAACAAGGATAGAGATTTTCATCTACAGGGTATTTATTGACGCTAATGTATATTTGGATTCTCCATGAATGCAACATAGTATGAAGTACAGGATTAATCAAAATGCTCTGAGTACAATACTAACTTCTAGCATTTTCTGCTCCAAAGTTAAACATTAACATATATTTGTTACGATAATTTTATATTTTTAACAAGTACAAAAGATCTAATCTTTAACCAAAGGGCCAAAAACATAAACTGGAGGAAAGACATCTTCTTTAATAAACTGTTGGAGAAATTGGCTATCTGTATGCAAAAGATTGAATCTAGAACCATGTATCTCACATGGACTAAACCAAAATAAAAATGAATCAAAGATCTAAACTTGAAACAAAAACACATAATCTGCTGAAAGATAAAATAGGTAAACTCTTGAAGACAGAACAGGCAAGAACTTTCTGAACTGAATCTGAAATGCAAAAGAAGTAAAATCAAGAATCCACAAATGAGCTGGGCATGATGGCGCATGCCTGTAATCCCAGCACTTGGGAGGCTGAGGCAGGAGGATCAGTGCGAGTTCAAGACCAGCCTGGGCTATAAAAGTGGGCTGAAGGCCAGCCTGAGCTGCATAGCGAGACCCTGTCTCAAAAAGAAAAAAAAAAGAAGAATCCACAAATGAGATCATATCACATTAAGAAGTTTCTGTACAAGAAAGGAAACAATAGAGTAAAGGACAACCTACAGAATGAGAAAAATTTTTGCCAGCTACACTTGAGAAGGTTAAATCTAGAACATATAAAGAACTGAAAGTTAGATCACCCAAAGTAAGACTCAATCAAAAAATGAGAGTAAGTAAAAACAGGGCCAAGTAAAATGAACAGACACTTCTCAGAAAAAGTACAGTAAGTACATGAAAAAACATGTACTGGCTATGAGAGAAATTCAAATTAAAACAACACTGAGATTCCATCTTACTCCAGAAAGAATCAGCGATCACAAAGAAATCAAATAAATGCTGGTAAGGCTGTAGGGAATATACTCAAGTATGCTGCTGTACACTGTACATTGTTGATTAGAATATACATGAGTGCAAATATAGAAATCAGTAGGGAGATTCCTCAAACTAAAACTAGAAATTTCATTGGATCCAAGTATTGCCCTCTTAGGATCTTTCTAAAAGAGTTACAGGTATCACATTATAATGTTTATTTATTTTATTTATTTATTTATTTATTTTTGTCTTTTTGAGACAGGGTCTCACTATGCAGTTCAGGCTGGCCTTGAGCTCACTTTTGTAGCCCAGGCTGGTCTCGAGCGTGCGCCACCACACCCGGCTTCACATTATAATGTTTAGAGCAGCAAAATTCATAATAAATCTCTGAAGCTGCCTTATGTCCATCAACAAATGAAATGCTAGAAAAAAGTAGTAAACACAACGGAGTATTACTCTGCCATAAAGATATATAAACTTGAGTCAAATGGATGTACATTGAGACCATGATGTTAAGTGAAATAAATCAGACACACAAACTAAAATAATGCATGGTTCTTCTTACGTTGAAAAATAATTTACATAAAATTAAAAATAATAAAAAAAATTTAAAAATAATAAATAGGGATATAGATCTTTTGCAAATAGAAGGGGGACTAAAAGATGCACACAAGATAAAGGAAGAGAAGGAGAAGGAGATCAAGAATTGTGTACATGTACCAACTCTCCACAAGGGTATAATAATTATATAGCACAAATATGTACAAAAAACCCATAATGATAAAAACAGTTGAAAAAAATTCAAGAATATACAGACTGTTTTACTTTGCAACCACACCTCCTTATTTATACTTATTTTAAAACCAGTAACTGAATAAAGCCTTTAGATGCTTCTTAGGTTACCTGTTTGTAGAGGTAAGAAACTAGAAGAACAATAAACAAAGCTTAGGTAGGACTGTAATCAGTTATTTAGGAATTCAAGAAAACTGGGATTTAAGAAGGCAGGTAAGAGCTTATCCTGATTAATGTCTCCAGCTTTACTTAAGATGTTGGTGATTATCTCCTCCCTTCCTTGTAATCCTTTTATTTAACACCTCTGTGTACCTAGCGTTAAACAAGTAGTGAAGGTCAATAGAAGTTATAGCCCTAAATAATAGGAGATGCTTCTGGAGCTCTGGGCTCACTTCGAGAGACTGATCTCAGTGAGACCTCCAAAGCTACATTCATTGGGTCTTCTGGTCATTTCTTTCGGCATCAGACCATAACATATAATACCTGTTTCTCTAGGTCAGGATTTACCTCTACTCTGTCTATGAGAGATACTTCTATGGTAGTTACTAAATTGTAATTTTTGCTGAAGAAGTTTTCTCTATTGAATAAAGCACTGTGAACTAGATCTAAGGCACCAACACACTGTGCAGATCACATCTCTCAAACAGTAGTTCACAGCAGTGTGACACTAGAACAAATGAGGCATATTACTTACTAGATGTAGAGAAATGTAGAGAAATACATTTTAGAGATTTTTTTCTTGACATTAATTTAAAACATGATTTCATACAGATACATATATAATATGCATCAGAAAACAAAACTAATACAATACTTAAAGATAAATGTGTGATTTCAAGGCAATTCTGGGCATGACAATGTCTAACGTTTTTTGGACAGGGTCTTGGTATATATTGGGCTGGCCTAGAACTTGTGGTGATCCTCTGGCTTCAGCCTTCTGAGTGCTGGGATTACAGGCATATGCCACTATGCCTGGTGACAGTATCTTCTTAGTCTTCCTTTAGTAAAATTATTACCACCTGCTAAGAATACCAGTTTAATAGGAAAGCGTAAGAAGTACTAAGCTAAGCTGGATGCAGTAGTGTGCAATGGTAGTATCAGGTCTTTGGGAGGCTGATATAGGAGGATCATTTAAGTCTGAGTTTAATGCCAGCCTAGATAACAAGTCAAAATCCTATCTCAAAACAAAAGAGATCCACTAAGCAACCTATAAGCTGATATATGAAATTGACATTCATATAGTAAAAAGAATGGCTAAAGATGGGCAATTTGTGATTTAATGTATACTTCAACTTTCAAAGGTCAGGCATAATGCCAGCCTAGATAACAAGTCAAAATCCTATCTCAAAACAAAAGAGATCCACTAAGCAACCTATAAGCTGATATATGAAATTGACATTCATATAGTAAAAAGAATGGCTAAAGATGGGCAATTTGTGATTTAATGTATACTTCAACTTTCAAAGGTCAGGCATAGTGTATGAGAGGCTACCTAGCACTTGTCGTAGTATTGGCCAGTACCTTTGTTAGCCAGATTAGAGTTACATGAACAGATACAGTTGTCTATTGTTACAAAAGAGCTGAGAGTCAATCTTCCAGGATCAAGGTTTTCTAAAGTAACTCAAAGCCCAAGAGCAGTTAACAACTATTATGGGAAAGAATTACTTTTCTATCTGAAAGAAACGTAGCATCAAATTTATGTAGGTGAGCTAACATTAGTACCTACAACAACCTGAAAGATAAAACTGAGGCCAGTCCTGAGGAACATGTTAACACAATTTTTTCTACCCAGTGTTTATAGATCAGTAGTGGCAAACCTATGGCATGCATGTTATATTTTCCTTTTAAGACAAAAAATGGTTGGTTAGGGAGATAGGTCAATGATCTAAGTGCCTGCTGGGCAAGTGCAAGGACCTGGGTTCAATCCCCAGTACTGCAAGCCATGTCAGCCCCAGAACGCTAGGCATGCTGCACTGGCCACCAAAACTAGCTGTGGCATACACTTGTAATCCCAGAGGGAATGGGGGTGGGGGCCTGAGACAGGAGGATCACTATGAATCTGAGCTGCACAGCAAGACCTGTAGCAAATAAAACAATAAATAAAGATTTTTTTTTAAAAGATAAAAGATGTAAAGGTAGGAAGTATGTGTGTGTGTGTGTGTGTGTGTGTGTGTGTGTTTGAACTAAAATGTCAGTATCAGGGGCTTCTGAGTTAGCTCAGTTCTTAGAAGTGCCTGCTTGGGCAAACTCAGTCAGGCATAAGGAGACCACAGTTAAGATTCCCAGCTCCACAAGCTGCACCAACCCACCCTCAACACAGACCAAGCTAGGAAAAAAAAAAAAAAATCCTAAGATATGGCAATCAGGTTTAACTGTAGTGCTGGCACTTAGCAATAAGTGGGTTTGGAGTTCCAGTGAGCACTGGTCTCCAAAAGGTTCACTATCACCGTAGTAGAGAAGGAAATGTGCTGAAATGTACTGGGAGACAAAGTACTGCTAAACTTTCTGTTTATTCTGAGGAAGGAAAGACGAGTATCACAACTAACCAAAGAGAACATAGCTACAAGATTGGCTTATTTTTTAAATAAGTAAATTTTAATTCTTTTCCTTCTAAGGTTCAAAGAGTAGTTCACACACACAAAATCCCTAAGCACTAAGTGAAACTCATTCAAGAATGTATCAAGTGCCTAAGCATTTGAAATGTTTTACACTTAAATTTCAATTTCTTTTCTCTGACTCTTTTCTAAAACACATAGTAATAGGTCAACTCAATTTCTAGCCTAACTTTCTCTGATTCCGTTTAAAAGAATAAAGAAGGGCCCGGCAGCATGGCTCAGTGGTCTAAAGCACCTGCTTAGGAAAGCTCAGGCGGCTGCAGGGACCGAGGTTTGATCCCCGGCACATGCTGCACCAGCCCTGCCCTCAGGGCAGGCTGAGCCAGCCATAAAAATAAATAAATAAATAAATAAATAAACAAACAAAGGTTCTGAAACAAGAAAAATATTTTTTTAAATTCTAAAAAAAAATAAAAAATAAAAATAAAGAAAGAAAAAGAAACCAACTCAGGAAGCAGGCATAAATGCTAAGTTCCAAACTTTTCCAAAAAATACAGTAAATAATCTAAAAAGAAGCTAGATCAACCTACTTTGTCTTCAGGTTCCCATTCATAATTTAGGGCTTACAAAATTATAGATCACCTAGAACATTAAGTCACAACTGACATATTGGCTAAGAAAGGCTGTGCCCAATTCATAAAGAGGAAAATGATGTATTTTTGCTATCCTATTTTACTCATCTCTATGCATGATCCTAAAGTTAGTTTGCTGACTCCTTAAATACTATACTACTTTCATGGCTGTAAGAAGGAAAACATACAGTAAAGTAAGACATTTACAGTTCTTTATGGTACAATTTGGTGATTTTCAAACCTGGTTTGCATTTATTCCACTTTTGAGTCTAAAATATCTTGCTTCTTTATCTCCACAATAAATTCACTATTTCAAAATCCACCTTAAAAATATCAACTACTGCAGAAAACAGGAAGATCTCTACAATGAAATCCAAACTTAGGACATTTTGTATAAACTTAGTTTTTCTAATACGTTCTCTAATAACCCTCATTATAAACTGGTCACCATTAGTTAATACTTAAAAAATGCAGAAATTTAAACTCAGTAAGAAATAATTTGCTGGGTGTGGTTGTGCATACCTGAAATCCCAGTACTAGGGAGGCCTCTGAGGCAAGACTGCAGAGTCTGAGGCCAGCCTAGACAGACATACTGAGCTCAAGGCCAGTCTGAACCACACAAGCTATTTATTCATTCATTCATTCATTCATTCATTCATTCATTCACTCATTCATTTATGCTCTCTCTCTCTCTCTGCACCTGCACACACATACAAAATAAAAGGTCTGAATTATTGAAAATTGTACATATAAACCTAAAATGATAAAAAGCTTTGAGCCAGGACTGAGGTTTTACGAAAGCTAGTAATATAGAGATAGTACAAATGTTTCAACTCTTTTGCAAAACAATAAAATCTATCAAAATCATTAAACTATCAAAACCATTTGACAGTTCAGTTTCTGAGAATTCTGTAGGGGAAAAAGGGAAAATTCAGAAGAGCAAAGGTGTTAATTATACCACACTGGAAAATGTAAATCTTAAAACTCTAACACTAGAGAAACAGTTGCTATTTGATATATTAAAGAATATTGTTTTCATTAAAAGTTGTAATTATGAAAACTAGAAGTGCAGAAGTTTTACATACCAAGAGCTAGACTTACAGACAGAGCAGTGTTTACTGGAGTGCTTTGCAGAACAACAGTGCCAAAGAAGGAGAACAAGTGTTCTCATGGTGGGAGGGTGCTGGGATGGGGGGAGGGGGAAATCCAAGTTGAAATACTTTTGGAAAATGCTGAGGTCAGTTTTTTTTTTTTTTACTAGGGTTTCTCCATACACATGTTCTAATACAGCAGGTGCTGTTTCTCAACACAGTCTAATTACAGACCTCTTCTCCACTGCTACCCTTTTCTTCTTATCCCTGTTGGGAATATTTCATATAACTGGTATTCTATAAAATACAATCAATAGACTATTATAGATCAAAAAATACCTTTTGTTCATACTGTAACAGTTTTTATTAGAAGGATATATAACAGGTTAATGCAATACTTTTACTTCAAAGGATACATGATGAACATTTTAAATAAAATTGTGAGTCCTACACATAAACAAAATATTCTCTTAGCTACTCCTCAAACACAGATAGGTTTAATTAATTTAAGGCATTCAAACTTTGAGTTCTTATAAAAATGTTACTGATATTTTTGAAGTTCTATACATGCATGCTTTCCAAAAGGTTTGTTATACCATAAATTTTAAAATTTGATTTTTGAAATTCTGAATATAGATTTCTACATAATCAAATAAGTCTTGATTCCTTATTCATACCACAAAAGCTTAATCTGTTATATGTTCAGGCAGAAAACTAATCCCTTATTTCAATATATAACGAAAGCCTAGCAATCAGTGGCTCGTACAGAGGGATTACTATGAGACTAAGGTCAGTAGGGCTACGGTTATGAGACTTTGTCTTTAAATAAATAAATAAAGATATTCATTTCATATATTATAACAAGATTTCCAAGAATGTTTCCCTCAAACTTGGTAGGAATGGGAAGAGTGTCGCTTCTTTTCATTAACAAAATATGAGGCACCAGGAACAGCAAATGCATCAAGCTCCAATAACTGATGAGAGGGCCTATTTTATAGTGCTGAAAAACTGGTAGGAAACAGGACAGGAATGGGTATTATAAGACAAAGAATTTTAAGAAATTGGGGTAATAAGGGCCACAAGTGGTTTGCTTTCCTCTTTTGTTTTTCCAAAGTACTGCAACAGCAACAGTTTTCTACTCTTACTAAGGATGTAAAAAAAGCTGGATTTAATGAAGGTAGTCACTTCACAAAGCTAGTCAATTAAGAAGTTTGTTCATGGGCTGAGAATATAGCTAAGTGATAGACAATTTGCCTAGCGTTCACAAGGCAAACAGTTTGATCCTTAACACATGTGTGTGTGTGTGTGTGTGTGTGTGTGTGTGTATGTATGTATGTATATATATATATGTGTATATATATATATATATGTGTATATATATATATATATATACACATATATATATATATATATCCATGTTTTGGTTCAAACTCTCTAAGCACTGCTATTACTGACAGCTAATGCCACAACTGCTAATCCTTAGAACTTTGTAGTTCTTTCTCATTACTTTACTATCTCCAGCCTTTTAAGGCTCTCTGTTAATGTTTGGTCTTCCAGAGACATCAGCTATTCTTTTCTTTTTAAATGTTTTTAGTACAGGGTCTACAGAGTCTCACTACATAGATTGGACTCTAAGTGATCTGCATGATTTCAGCCTTCCAAGTGCTGGGATTACAGACAGAATCACCATGTCCAGTCTCAAATGCCATCTCAGTGTGCCCCAGGGGCAGGGTACAGAAAGCCTGGGAGAGAATCCCAGCCACTGCGTTCTGCCTAAGCAGGCACTTTAGTCTGCTCAGCTATCTGGCTGATCCTATCTTTGGCTATTCTTGACAATTTTTGCACTCTCCATTCCACAAATCAAACTCTCCACCTTTTCCTGGGAAGGGAGGTTTTATTCTGGGCATTAAGGAAAGCCAGCCATCTAGCTAGTCTCTTAATTCCCTAACTATAGCTTTCTGGAATAACTCCCTTTTACTATGCCTTCTAGCTGCATTCCCATGGCCCACACATGTAATAGAACGGGATGAACATACCATCTATTATGTCAAACCACGTTTGGTTTGAGAAACACTGTGACCTTAAACTGACACCTCTGCAGCAAAAAACAATCACATTCACATAATATGGGATAAATAATAACTATAAATAACAGTTGTATCAATTCAAGCCATGTTTTGCTATCAGATTAATAAAGAAAAAAAACTTCTGGGGCTTTTGAATTTTAGAATTAAGGGAAGAATTTTGTAGTGTGCCCCTCCTCACATGTATCCTGTTCTAATCAGAAAAATTTAACACTACAACTACACAAACGAATAAACTAACAACTCCTTGGGCTCCAGTAAATTAATTTCTTAAGTAAAGCCTATAAGACTTTGTCCATATCTCTTTTTAAAATAAATAAATAAATAAATATTTACTTATTTTTTATGGCCGGCTCAGCCTGCCCTCAGGGCAGGGCTGGCGCAGCATGTAGTGCTGGGGATCAAACTGTGGTCCCTACAGCCACCCAAGCTTTCCTAAACAGGCGCTTTAGACCACTGAACCATCCTGCTGGCCCCATATCTCTTTTAAAAAAGCAGTACTTTTTAAAAAACTATGGCCCCATTAAAGAATTATTCAAACTCTTCAATTATACTGAAATACTTAATGAACAAGACCAAATAAAACTTTAAAAAAAACTAGTTAATCAGGATTTAAAAAGAATTTTATAATTTCAAAGAATCTAGACTTTAACCTCTTATTTATAGTTAAGTACAGCTCATAAAGGTTATTGTAAATTACCACAATCCCTCTTTTGAAATAGATGGGTTTTTTTTTTTGTTTGTTTTTTTTTTTGTTTTTGTGGGACCAGGGTTGGAACTCAGGACCTTACACTTGCCCAGCAGGCACTTGTGCCTCGGAGCTATCTCCCCAGCCCCAATAGATGTTTTTTTTTTTTTTTAAAAAAAAAACTTGGATGGAAGAAAGAAATATATTTTAAGTTTCTATGCACTGAAGTTTCTATGCACAAGTAAAGAAATATTTTTTCCTGTAGAGAATGCGTCCAATTTAATGTAGTTAATTTTGGTTAAGAATTTAAACATTTTAAAAGTATTTTGGAGTTACATATTTTTCAGTCACTAAAGTTAAATATTTAATGAGCAAAGAAAAAGGAGAATGATTTAATCTAAGACCTACCAATAGAGAAAAAGCTTAAGCTACAATTCTGTTCTCCCTGGGTCCAAGGGTCTTTTTCGCATTCTATACTAGCTATGTACATACGTGCGTTCCAAAACACTAGAAAGCCAACCTCTAGTGTTCACCAACTGTCACATTCTTACACATTTTATTAAAGGAAAAAGCCCAGTTTAAAAATACACAACAAATCTCAGTTTAAATAAAATCAATTTCTCAAAGACATACTTTAAAAAAATGTCACTACTGAGTTTATCGGTACATTTTATGTATATATAATGGCATTCATTACAGGGAATGTGTACCGGTACACAACATAGCTTGATTATTTTTTTCTCCCATTTTCTTATCCTCCGTTTAACATCTTTCCCCTTCCTACGTACAAAAACTTTTTTCCTCTCCTTTCCTCATCTTTTTTTTTTTTTTTTTTTTTCCCCTTTCTTTTCCTGCTTCCCCTTCCCAGGTTCCTCTTCCCACCTGGACTCTTTCTTCCTATTTTACAATACCTAATATACATTTCCGTCAAAGACATACTTCTTAAAAAGTTTGGAAAAAGAAACAATTTTCCTCGCCCAAGTCTTCTAATGTTCAGTTCTGATGACACTTCTACTTTCCCTAACTTTGATCTCCCAGAAAGTATTTTCGTTCAGAGTTGATTGTACTTTTTTTTCTTCCTTTAAACAGTCTCCTTAAGGCTGTAAGTTTTCAAAAGCTCAAAGTACACTCACAAAAAGTGCTAAACATTAGTTGAGTAAATGAATGCGCTCAAGAACGTATAATTATGACCTTTAAGTAAGGCGCTCAGGTCATCTTTTACCTGACTTGACAGTTCAAATTATCTTAACTTGCCAGAGGTAGGCATTACTGTGATTAATAAGTACCACAAAGCGTCTTATGGATTTTTTAAAGATTCGCAATCGCTCGAAACGACATTGTGCCCACTGGCAGCAGAGCTAACGCAACGTTTTCTTTTCCCGAACAAATGCCACACCAGCAAAGCCTGTCTTTCCCGAGAGGAAGCCGAAACAGGACCGCTCCCGACCGCTCTAGTCTCTCTGCCCTCCTCTGGAAAGCGGCTCCGGGGGCCTGCAGAGCCACGGGCTCCCGGGAGCGTGGCCAGGAGCCGCGGCACGGCGGGCTGCGACCTCGCGCCTCTTCCGCATGCCGGCCACCGCCCCGGCCCCCGTGGTCCACACCTACCTGTTGTCCCCGGGAAAGCCGATTTTCGCCGAGCCAGCGGGAAGTACGGCCCGCCCCGGCCACCGGCGGCCCCGCGTCCTCGCCCGCAGCTCGAGGCCGACTGTGACCCCGCGGGCCACGACCTGCAACCCTCGACCCGTTCCTGCCCTCGGCTCGCGGCGTTCTCGGCGACACCCTGCAGCCGCGAGCACTCCCGGGATCCCCGAACTGCTCCTTAAACCACGAGGGCCGGGTGCGCCGTCCCTCACGACAGCTGGCCTGACACCGCCCCCTCGCGCCCGGAGCCGCCCCCTGTCCCCGGATCCCCGACTGCCTGCCTGCCTTCGCGGATCCTCCTGGACCCTGCACCAGAACGGGTCCCGCCACGTAAGCGGCTCGTCCGCGAAGCAGGGAGCACCAGGTCTGGCCGGCGGCGGCGACTGCGAGGCTGAGGGGCGGGCGGAGCGCGCGGGGCGGGGCCGGGAAGCCCCGTGGCGGGAGGAGGCGGCTGGCGATTGGGAGCGCGCCCTGCGCCGCGCCGCCGGTCCGAGGCCCCGCCAGCCGGCCGTGGAGCCGTCGAGCGCCCACTGTGGCAGGCCTGACTGCTCCACCACCGAAAGACCGATGCAGGCCAACGAAGCCCAGGTGGGGTTTAGAACTAGCGGCTCTGAGGTCTGGACATTCCAAACACAACTATTTTTGAATATTTGTATAGCCAGCCAGAATCCATGGGTGCAACACTGGGTCATCTGAAGGCAAAGACACTGCTGGAGCCTGGAGAAATTCTGGCAGAACCACTGCTGTGGGTGGACGTGTTGAAATGGATGACCAGTCTGGGCATAACAGCCTCTGGGGCCTAAGTCAATTGCGGTTCCCCACTAAAATCCGGGTGTTGCCTGTAAGTTTTCTTTTCATTTTGAAACAATCTCAAAGTCAAACAAACGTTACACATACAGTACAAATAACATTTGTTTTGTGAAACTTTGAGATTTCAGTTGATACTATGCTGTCCAGTTCCTAAGCACTTCCTACATAATCACAAAATAAATATCAGAATCAAATTATTTATGATACATTTTGTTTTGTCAGTTGTCTCAATAATGTTCTATATGATAAACGAATTCATTTCTGAATCAAGCATTCTCAAGACTTGCTATCTTTGTTTAGTTGGCCTTAATCTGAAACACTTATTCAATCTTTCTTTGAATTTTACATGCTTGAAAATTTGAAGAATCCTGCTCAAACGTGGAATCTTCTTACATCAGCCTCTCACAGTGCTGAAATTAGAAATGAATGCTACTACAGATGGTCCTGGCCAGTTATCTTTATAGAATGGCCTCAACTTTTGGTCTGTCTTAATATTTACTTCTATTAGTTTTAGGATAGGTATCTTTGATAGGATGCTCACAGAAGTGATGGAGTATTCTTTTCATTACATACTGTCAGGTGACACAATTTCACTGTTGATGTTTATCTTAATAAATTGGTGTCTGGGGCCTGGTGGGATGGCTCAGTGGTCTAAAGCGCCTGCTTGGGAGCTTGGGCGGCTTCAGGGACCGCGGTTCGATCCCCAGCACCACATGCTGTGCCAGCCCTGCCTTCGGGGTGGGCTGAGCCGGCCATAAAAAAAATGAGTGAATAAACAAACAAAGGTTCTGAAACAAGAAAAATAAATAAATAAATT
>PVJA010019398.1:17915-38596 GCA_004027025.1 Myocastor coypus | reverse complement strand
AAAAAAAAAAAAAAAAAACTTAAGGGCACACAGATGAACGTGTTATGGATTAAACAACAAAGTGACTGGAAGCAGATAAGAGAGGAAACATACCAGGAGCAAATCCATGCACTTATGTACATAGGATGAATCAGATATTGGTCTTAAGAACCTTCAAAAGGTTCATCACATCAATTTTAGCACCATGCAACACTAAAGCTATGCTTGGAATACATATCATTCTCGCCTTTTTGATGTGTACTGCTCCCAATGTAAACTCAGTTACTGTTATATTCTCTCTCAAGTAAATGGTTGGTTAACAGAAAAAAAGGGGGGGGTATTAATTGAGGGTAAGAGACTGGGAAAAATGCCATAGGCTTGACTGGCTACAATTTTGTACATCCATGGATTTCTAAATGTCTGCATAAAGATGTGTAACTGCTTTTATCATATTCTATAGAGAGTTATTAGAATATCAATGATGGTCAGAAAATGTCAATTTCAAGCTAAGTAAAAGATATTTGATATTCAGAAAGCCAGTGATGTTAAGCTCAATTACCTATGTTATAGAGTAATAGTATCATGAAGCTTCTCTGCTGGAGGGTTGAGAACGTAAGTTAACAGACCAAAAATCAGAGAAAAAGAAGGGGTATGAGGATAGCCAATATTTTGGCCCTAGCCCTTCAAAGTCAGTAAGGACTCAGGACATAAGAGAAATCAGAGGTGTCCCAAATTTTCTGGTGAAGGAGATTATGGGACCTCAGAGGAAAGAGATAAATGAACTATCATGTGTCTAAGGAGAGTCATCTAGAGCAAAACATTCTCTCAGGCTTTCACAGAAAGCAAACTGGTCAAGCAATGGCTGTGACTCAACCCAAAGGCTGACACTGACAACAGTTCTACAAAGTAGTGTACATGCTTCCAGAGTCAATCCTGAGGGGGCTTGACCTGGAAAGATACAAAAGATGAATGTTTTGTTATACAGGTCTTGCTTTAACTTGCCCTTGATCACCCAGTGGAAAAGCTTAATTACAAGGCATAGAACACAGAACTAGGTTAGTACGATGAGGTGTAAGAGGCTTAAATCAACAACCTCCAACATTGCCAGTTTCACCGGTAACTCACTGCAATTACAGAACATTGGACTATATACATCTACTTCCTCTAGTTCAAAGAGAAGAATTTTTTTTCTTCTTTCCTTACCAATATCAAATAGAAAAATGTATCATGTCCACACCCTGTGCTCTGCATTGTTATTGTGAGGACAATACGCAACGTGTCAATTATTGCAAATGTACTACTAAAGTGTTGTAAAACCATCATATTGATATTTCTTATTAAAAGTAATAAAAAAATAGAGTCCCTCTGAAATTAGTCCAACTTCTTTGTGATAGGTTCTTGGCCCATAGGTTAAAATAACTAATATATACAAAATAGCGCTTACCAAGTACCATTTAGATCTATGGAGAAGAAAACCAATTCAAAATGGCTTGCATAACAAAGGGACTTATTGGCATTTGTAAATGGAAAGTTGAGAGGTCAGGTGACTTCAGTGTGATTCAAGGGCTGTAAGTGCTTGCTTCAGCAGCACATATACTAAAATTGATTCAAGGGTTGTATCATTAAAAACAAGAGCCTTCTTTCTTTCTCTCTATTTATTTATTTTTTAAATTTTATTTTATTTTATTTATTTATTTATTTATTTATTTATTTATTTATTTTTGGTTTCAGAACCTTTGTTTATTCACTCATTTTTATGGCCGGCTCAGCCTGCCACAAGAGCAGGGCTGGTGCACCATGTGGTACCGGGGATCGAGCCGCGGTCCCTGAAGCCTCCCAAGCTTTTCCAAGCAGGAGCTTTAGACCGCTGAGCCATCCCGCTGGGCCCATTTATTTATTTATTTGTTTGTTTGTTTGTTTACTTATTTATTTATTTTAATTTTGGCAGGGACTGAGGTTCAAACTCGCGACCTTGCACTTGCCAGGAAGGCACTTGTGCCACTGAGCCATCTCCCCAGCCTCCCTCTCCATTTATTTTTATATTTAGTTTTTTGAGGCTGAACCTTGCTGTATAGTCAAGGCGGGCCTTGAACTTTCTAGGGAGCTCAGCCTAGACTCAGATTCTCAATCCTCCTGCCTCAGCCACCCAAGTTCTGGAATGAGCTACCATACCCAAATTCTTTCTCTCTACTTTATTAAATACATTGCAAGGGCAGCTTCCCTAGTCAGGGTAAGATAGCAGGCTAAGGATTTATGCCCATGACATCCAGGACAGAAAGTGGACTGGTTTTGGGGCCCGGCGGGATGGCTCAGTGGTCTAAAGCGCCTGCTTGGGAAGGCTTGGGCGGCTTCAGGGACCGCGGTCAATCCCCGGCACCACATGCTGCGCCAGCCCTGCCCTCGGGGTGGGCTGAGCCAGCCATAAAAATGAGTGAATAAACAAATAAAGGTTCTGAAATAAGAAAAAAAAAATTAAAAAAAAAAAAAAAAAAAGAAAGTGGACTGGTTTTTGGAAAGGCCTGTCAGAAGACTGAGGAACCCTTTTTCTAACAGTCCTCAGCAAATATTCTAATAGTCAAGTCTGGGTTACAATTTAGGCCTGAACCAACCCTTGTTGTGTTGACTGCCATTGGATTGATCACTGTGGAAAAACATAAGGGGTTACTTGATTAGATTAAATAATAAAGACCCACCCCTGGAGCTGAGGAGTGGAATATCTTGCCTATTCGAAAACAAAACAGTTTGTTCCAGAAGGAAGTAGGAAGGTTTAAAAAAAAAAAAAAAGACATTCAGGGAGTGGGGAGTGTCCTCCACCCTTTACCTTACCGGCACTAAATTTGATCCTGAGAGTTTCAATCTCAAAAACAACAAATTTTTATCATTTAATAAAAATGAACATGTATGCTTACATAGACATTCTCTTGGTGAGAAACTCAAGAAGCATGTCTTGGAACTGTGCATGGAAAACTAGGTAAAGGTCAGGCTTAGTCTTAGTTTAGAAAGGTATAGTGAAACACAAGAGGCCATTTTTATACTGATCTTCCAGAAGACAAGGGATATAACCTAAGTCATAATCAAGCAAAGTTGTTTCACTAAAAGGGTTAAATGATGCAGTGCACATCTTTCCCTTCAAATGAACTAACACACTGTAAAGAATGGGGGTTGGTCTGTCTTAAGATTTCTTATGTATCAATTTTCTAAAATTGAGTTCAAACATTACTTCTAGAATATTTCAAATTTTTGTCATCTTTAGATTATCGTGAGTGTATGCATGATATATTTGTATCTGTCAGTTATTTCAGGAAGTACTGCACTGCGGAGCTATATCCCTGGTTCTCATTTGTTTCAAATAAAACATTGAGTGCTACCAGATGTTTAGCTTTGTGCTAACCAATATGATGAAAACGGGAAGAATTCAAAGCTAGCACATCTTTCATCAAGCAGTATAATAACGACTAGCTGAATAAAATCACTATATGTCAAGAAATATGCCAACTGCTTTACATTTATCTGCTTAATTTGCTCCTCATAATAACACCTTAAGCTAAGTACCATCTTGATTTTCCACAATGAGAAACCAAAACTTAAATGGCTAAGTACTGTAAATTGGCTCAGTTGGGACACAAATCCAAGTAGTTCTGATTCCTCAGCCTATTTTCTTAGCCCACAGCACTGCTAGCTGGCAAGGAAACAAATACGTCCTGTAAGAGTAAACAGTATACAGCAAAGTACCCTGGGATTCTTAGGAGTGAGAGGTAAGGCAAACAGGGTAAGGAGGTGCCACATATACTGCTGTGAGCTGTGCAAGCCCTGCCAACATTGAGACCAAACTAATCAGACACAACTTGTGTCTGACCAGCCTCTGAACCATAGTCTACTCATGTATTTTCTCTTGATCTCTTAGCCTCTGATAAAATAAAATTAAAACTAACAGCATTTTTATACCTTAGTTAACTTTCCAAACTCTAAGGATAGAACCATTTCCCTTTCTGATGTGCCCAGACTGTCTCTATGTTCTAGAGATAAGGCCATTCCTAGAGAGAGTAAATTTGATATTCTCTGAACAAATACTAGATGATATCTGAATATTTATGATTGTTACAACCCTAGTCCTTAGAATATATGAAGATGATCTTTGGTCACAGGATTGTCAATAGCCTCCTGCATGCTGATTTCCATGTACCCCAAGTTTGTGAGAGTGAATTGATGAGGTATCCTTCTCATCCCTCAGTCCCTTTACAAAGCAGCTGACTTCAGGCTACCTCAGGTAAGGACAGAACTCCCAACACTCAGGATATATTTTCAGGATCTCAAAATTCAAAAGAGGGAAATATATTTCCTCTGTGAAATATATGTGAAGTATATGAATATATATGAATTTTTAAGTATATGAATTTTTTTCTTCTGCTTCCATGGGATTAGGGAAAAGTATCAATATTTCTGAGCATTTATATGGTTAATAGGATGTGCTATAGGCCTGTGCTAGTAAGGGCTTCTCATAAGGTGGAATGATGAGTTAAGATTGCTAACTTCCAGGAAAAGAGGAATCTATTTTCTCCACAAGCTACGTATTATGAAGGTAGCATACAGAAACTTCACTTCATTTTCCAGATTCAAAACACATTTAAAAGCAGCCTGAAGTGACCTATGAAAACGATTCACTAAACTTTTGAGCCAGAAAACCACACAAAATCATGCAAACTAAGAAGCCCAAATCTGTGTGTTAACATTAAGAAATCCATGAAACTGCTCAGGCCATCAAGGATATGCATATCCAAAAGGCTGCCAGATAACTGAAGGATGCCACTTTAAAGAAATGTGTCATTCTGACATTGCAATGGTGGAGCTGATCTATGCACCCAGGCTAAACAGCAGGGTTAGACTCAGGGTTGGTGACCCAAAACAAGTGGTGAATTTTTGTTGCACATACTTAAAAATACAAAGTAACGCTCAACTGAAAGATTTTAGGGGCTGGGGAGATAGCTCAGGGAAACAAGTGCCTGCCTGGCAAGTGCAAGGTCCTGAGTTTGATCCCCAGTTCTGAAAAAAACCCAAAAATTTAGATGTAGCTTCTCTGATCTTTAAACTTATTCAGTTGAACAAAATTCCATGTACCCAAGATGTATTACCACATTTTCAGAGTTCACAGTTAGATTAATCTATGCTCAAGCTTCCCCTGCCACGGTCAGATAACCCTAACTGCAAAAGAACAAATTGTTCCAAGAGACTGAAGTTGCACTGAGAAAAAAAAAGTTATTCTAGAGTACATGAAAAAACAAAAACTTACACCATGGGAGTAAATTAAGCATAAAATAAGTGAAAAAAAAACTGCCCTGGGCCCACCAGAAACTCATTCAACCCAGCAAAAAAGCCTGGCATATGAGTGGATCATCCACCAGACAGGCCCAGTGTGGAAAACTGCCACAGAACTTCCTGCAGAGAGACTAGAGACAAGACCCACCCAGATGATCCAGGAGCAGAACATCTTGCCACAGTGGCATAGCAGGTTCACCTCCAACAGATGCAGCAGGAAGAAGTGGAGCTGAGTAGTCAGACCCAAGCCACACCGACCTGGACAAATTTGAACTTGGTAGATCCAGATCTCGTGCTAAGGTAAGAGCTCTACCAAAGCTCTACACCAAAGGTCAGAAGGCAGGGCTATACAAAATTGTAAAGAGAAGGAAAATGTGCTCTCAGGCCCCAAGCCCACCCAGAACAAATACAGGAGACAACAGCATATAAGAAATTGGAAATCACACACCTGAAATCTCTGAAATAATAGCATCCAAATTAAAGAATCAACTGCAGAAAGGTATAAAGGATATCAGATCAGAAATAATTTCTGAAGTAGAAAAAAGAAATAGTACCTATAATAAAAAAAAAGTACTAGGTGTTTCTAAAGAAGACACTGATTAAAAAAATAGAAACATGATGGAATCCTTGAATAAGCAATATAGAAAAGTAATAGAATGTATGAAGCAGATTCGAAGTGCTATACAGGAACTCAAAACCTCAATCACAAGCTGGCAAAACCATTTCAATGAAAGTGAAAATAGACTTTCAGACCTTAAAGACACCATTACAGTAAGTGAAAAGGTAAGAAAATATCTCTTAAAAACAACTAGGATGCAAGAAAAAATAATTAAACATCTGAAAGATGATACAAAGATGAAAAATGTAAGACTAAAAGGTATCAATGAAAAGGGAGTCTGTACAAATGATGTAAAAAGAATATGGGCAGAAGTAATAGCAGAAAACTTTCCAAATATGGGGAAACAATTTGACATTCAGGCAACCGAAGCATACAGAATGCCAAGTAACATCAACCCAATAAAACCACACCCAGATATAGAATAATAAAAATCCCAGAAATTCAGCACGGGAACAGTATACTAAAAGCCTCTAGAGAAAACAGATCACATGTAAAAGAAAACCCATTAGAATAATGGCAGATTTCTCTTTACAAACCATCAAGTCAAGAACAGCATAGAACAAGGTACTTCAAGTTTTGTAAGAAAACAAATTCCAGTCCAGACTGATATGCCCTGAAAAACTCTTTCAAGTTCAATGAAGAAGTGAAATCCTTCCAAGACAAAGAACAACTAAACAATTTGATGATAACAAAGCCAACCCTGCACAGTTTACTAAAAGATATTCTAGAGAGGGATCAAAATGACCACAACTCCATGAAGGAGAATGGAAAGAACCCACAAAATAGGACAAACAATTAAACACAGGAGAGAAAGAGCTTTACAAAAACAGCCTTTTAACTATAGTTTTGTATACAGCAGCAGAATATATCCATCAGCACATTTTACAAATGGACTTCTGCACCCTATGAGTTATGATTCTGTCTGGGTCTACAGGGTGGATATCAAGGAAATAGCAGTATCTCAGTCCCACAAGTGACACCTGGCCACCAGTAAGCATCATGGACACTGTCCATGTACATGACACACTAGAACTTTGTGTGATATCCTATCCCCAAACTGTTAGAAGTTCTGCTCATGTATTTGACATTCCAATATTTATGTTATGTTTTATTCTTAGTAATTCCTTACTACCATGGAAACTTTTTCTTAGTTGATATCTTTGTATATATTAACCTATTCAAATAATATGAGTACTCTGAATTGCTTACAGATTCATACATATGATACACAACATTCTGGCCTCTAAGTTGGACTTATGATTTGATTTGAATTTTGGAATATTGTTTTGGAATACTTAATTTTAATTTTCTTAAGATTGTTTATACTCTTTGCTTTATGATTCATACTGTATTTACAATCTACTTATAGGACATGGTATGATATTTTCTCCTAGTATTAGAAACTTATATATATATATATATATGTATATATATATATGTATATATATATATATATATCTGTATAAACACAGGAGAGTTAGAATAGATATACAGCTACTTTGTCTTAGTTCACTGAGAATAAAAGTTTGCACTAATATTGTTTAGACAAGATATCAGGTCTGTATGTTATCCTTTGAATAACTACTATGAAGACAACAATATGCATGGTATTAATTATTGCAACCATCCTAACTTGCTTTAAAACTGTTTCATTGCTATTTTATCTTTTTTCTCATTAAAATGAATAAAAAATAAATTTTAAAAAAAGTGAAAAAAAAAAAAAAAACTTTTGCATGCACCAGGTTCTGTGCTAAAATCTCCTCATACACTCCAACAATCTCAGGAAATGGACACTACTTGTCTCATTCATGTGGATATTAAGCCTCAAGAAAGTTAAATCTATAGTTACAGAGCTGGAAAGTTACAGTAGCATACCAGACTGAATATCAAGGCAGCAAGTCCTTTCCTTACTCCACAATATGCTACTGGCTCTCCCAGTGCCAGGGCTTGAGCCCTTGAGATATTATTATGTATCAATAATATATGGTATTTGGGGGCCTGGAGAGACAGCTCAGAGGAAGAAACATTGACCTGGTAAGTACAAGGACCTGAGTTCAATCCCTAGCCCCACATGCTGGGTGCGCCATCTCAGCCCCAGTTCCCCCGGTATGCCATCTTGGCCCCGGATGCAATAAATAAATAAATAAATAAATAGTAATAATAATAATAATAATAATAATAATAATAATATATGCTATTTGGAAGATCAGCCTCTGTATAATCAAGTCCTCACTTAACTGCCTAAAGAGAAATAACAAGTCATGTTAAAGGGGGCACTCCAGAGGCAAACGGTGGTAACTGCTACAATAAATGATAAACACAGCAGGCTATAAACCCTAGAGGGAGAAGTATGGAAGAAGGAAGGCTTGAGAGAGGGAACCCATTCACTAATTAGGAGCTTCTTAAGTTAGCAGAAGTTCTTCAGCATAGATATGGAGAAGGAAGGCACACACACACACACACACACACACACACACACACACAAAAGGGCTCAATGAAAAACTCTTAGATCAATTTGCAGCCTTAATATTACTGGCATGTCAAGACAGAGAGTTCTACATTCTAGGGGGAACGCCTTATACACTATAGGATTTTTAGCACTCCCTTAACCTTTACCTACTAATCCTAATACCATCTCCCTACAATGCTCCCATATTGTGAGGAACAAAGTCCTTAGACTACCAATTGTCCCCTAGAAGGCATAATTGTTTCTGCTTGAGACTCACTGCCTTAGGTAAAAATAAATCAAAATGGAGACAACTAAATGGCCGGGTGGCAGTGAAGTAAGTAGGGAGTCCAAGAACTGAGAAGAAAGTTATAGATGTGTGCTCCAAGTTACTGCTTATCTACCTCTTTAGGTATGGAATCTGAGGACATTCACATAAAACAAGCCCAAAGAGAACACACGATGGAGTCCTTTGAATAATACGCACCAGTAGACTGCCTATAGAAGGAGAAAATGGGCACTAGAAGTAAGCAACTTGGAAAGGACAAAAGACAAATCCTCACTCTCCTCTCCTTTTGGAAAACTGAAGTGAGAAAGGAAGACATGGGTAATGCTACAGGTTAATTAAGAGCCTAGAATTCTCATACCTGTTTGGAAGATATAAGGAAACATAAATGAGAAGAAATGCTGACCTAAGATGTATCTGTAACCACAATGCCATCCTTATCTTCTCAGGCAATCTTCCACCCCTTATCCTTATCTTTAGACTGCCATTGCCCAGGAAAAGTGGCAAGAAAACTAAGAAACTTATGCCTGAGAGGCAGGAAGAAAACAGAAGAGGGATGAAATAAGAGAATTCTGAGGATCAAGAGAGACTTACTGACAAGGATTATAAATTGGAGCATAAAAAATTAAAAATAAATTGGACCATATTTCTTAATAAAAAGAAACCAAGTTGGTGGGGGTATGAAAGGAAAATGGCAGAGAACACAGTGTTTTCAAAATGCAAACTCTGGGGCCAGCCAGATAGCTCAGTGGACTAAAACACCTACTTAGGCAAAACACAGCGGCTGGGGTTTGATCCCTAGCCTTACTCCTGGGGGTTGCTGAGGCAGTGATTGAGACTGGGTGTGGTGGCTCCCACCTCTAATCCCAGTGCTTGGGAGGCTGAAAACAGGAGAATCACTACCAGTCTAATCTATGTAATGTGTGCCTGTAGACCCTGTACTACATACATATATTAAAAAAAAAAAAAAAAAGCAAATTCTGGTCTAGTCACATGAGTTACCATATTCAGTGTTCACAGTATCATGTAATACCTGGGTATAAAGTGGACATCAAAATCTTTCTACGAAGAACAAAATGAGATGCAAAGAGGCAAACTGACAGACTGAAGGGTCTCCCAGGAGACCAAAACCCCAGGTTTTGTTGTCAGGTCCATTCATGCTATGGTTCCTCACAGGTCCCATGTGCACTACCTCTTGCCTCAACATGAGCTGTAGCTCTGTTTATAGTCCATCTGTAGGGCTGGGGAGATAACTCAGTAGAATAAGCACTTGCCTGGCAAGCACAAGGACCTGAGTTCAATCCCCAGTTCAAAAATAAAATAAAATAAAATAAAATTATAGTCCATCTGCTCCAGCAGACTAGCCTTCCAGGGGCTGAGTTTTGTACTCTGATGTCTCTGGCATTTCCTTAGCAGCCAGGCTAAAGCCTCATAGCTACTAAAGAAGTAAGCAAGAGAATGCTTAGGTGAACAAAGGACCCACAGAGATCCAGCTGGGTGAATTTATAGCAGAACTAATGAGCACACCCAGTTACATAACTGCTTCTCTTAACTGCTCAGCAGCCACCAGAAAAGCAGAGCTGTCTTCTATTTCTGGCTATACATAATCTCAACTCTGGCTAAGGGACCAAGCTACAGTTCCACAGTTCTGTCATCATAGGCATCATTATTTTCCTAAAAACGTGGCGATTTTGCCAGTGGTGCTCCAAAATAATATAGGCTTATGATTTAGACACTTAAGATGAAGTGATTTTTCTCACATTTTCTGTACCTCAAAAGCATTCATAGTTTGTGGTTTCACTTTAAGAAACAAGCACAAAATGGATGAACATGAGATGCTGATGCTGAACATACATCGTGCACCATTCCATAACTATGGCCTCAAATTCGAGCATGTCAAAGCTCAACTCTCAAGAGGAGCCGCGGAATGGATGGGCCGGGGGTGGGCGGGAACCACAGTGGTGAAGGCGGCTGGGGCCGTGAGGGCTGCGTGGGGCTGCCCCTCCCTGAAGGCGGTGGGGGTGGCCAGGGCAGCGCTGCACCACACCAAGCGGGCAGCTATGGAGCTAGCCTAAGGCCAGACAGGACAGGAGTGGTTAATCACCAAGAATAAACTTCACATCAGCTGACTACCAAGGAGTTGTGAAGGAGCTTTAGTGAAGAAATGGAACAGGGAAGCTCCTTGCCAACCATTACTACCTGCTCTCCTTGATAAGCGAACAGGAGATTGGGTCAGGGGAAGAAAAAGAAGTCAATGTGAAGCTAAAGCAACGAGTTGTGCTTGCCATCTTTATCTTCACCAAAGTTTTCCTGATTAATAACTTAGATACATCAGCTGCCAACCAGGAGGATCAGAGGGCTTTTCACTGAATGATGACTGGCTTGCGAGTAGAGCTGGCACCCAAGCTGGACCACACTTTGCAGTCCCCTTGGGAGATTGCAGCTCAGTGGGTGGTGCCTCGGGAAGTATACCCTGTAGAGACCCCAGAGCTGGGGGCAATCATGCATGCCATGGCCACCAAGAAAATCATTAAAGCTGATGTGGGTTATAAAGGGACACAGCTAAAAGCCTTATTGATCCTTGAAGGAGGACAGAAAGTTGTCTTCAAACCTAAGTGGTATGGTCGAGACTATGTGGTGGAAGGGAAGCCGTATACTGGTTACGACAGACACAGTGCAGAAGTAGCAGCCTTTCACTTGGACAGGATTCTGTGTTTCTGCTGTGCTCCTTTGGTGGTTGGCAGATTTGTTAATCTTCGGACAGAAATCAAGCCTGTTGCCACGCAGCAGCTGCTGAGCACCTTCTTAACTGTAAGAAGTTGTGTCTATGGGAAGTGCTATTACTGCTGAGAAACAGAGCCAGCATGTGCTGATGGAGACACGATGGAGGGATCTGTCATACTTTGGCTTCCAGACATATGGCCTCTGCAGAAACACCAACACCCGTGGGGCAGGACTTACCGAGAAGGCAAACTGGCCAGGTGGGAATATGACGAGAGCTTCTGTGACACTGTGAAAAAAATGTCTCCATATGACTCAGGCCCATGTCTCTTGGACATTATTGACACCTCTGTCTTTGATTACCTGATTGGCAATGCTGACCGCCATCACTATGAGAGCTTTCAAGACGATGAAGGTGCTATTACGCTCATCCTTCTCGATAATGCCAAAAGCTTTGGGAATCCCGCGCTGGATGAGAGCATTCTTGCCTCTCTCTATCAGTGTTGCATCATTCGGGTTTCTACTTGGAACAGACTGAACTACCTAAAGAATGGAGTGCTAAACTCTGCCTTAAAATCTGCCATGGCCCATGACTCCATCTCTCTGTGCCCTCCAATCCTCACCTGGATGCTGTGGACCAGCAGCTGCTGAGTGTCCTGGCCACTGTGAAGCAGTACACTGACCAGTTTGGGATGGACACTGTGCTAGTGGAGGACAGGATGCCTCTCTCCCACTTGTAATTCTCAACCCAGAATAAGTGAAACTTATTTTTACAAAGATAGAGAAACAGCACAATCAACTCCAAATGGTATCAGATGGCTTTGGAAGTTGCCAGCAGCAAATTTGGGGAGTAGAGGGCAGGACCCTGGACTTGGTGTCGTTGGGGTTTTCTGTAGTAGAAACTGAAGCAAAGACATTTTTTCAGAGTGTGAGATATTCCCGCAGAACCACCTTCTGACTTCCTCAGTAGTGGCCCATTTCAGCAATGCGTGTGAGTATTGGTTAGATGTAATTCCCATGCCAAAGGACAGAGGTGTGACACTTGGATAGGTGAATGCTGTGATTGCCTCCAGACTGTTTTGAGATGAACTCTACAGTCCTTTTCCACACTTGTGGATTTTGTGGAAACACTTTATGATTTCTTTTTTCTTTTTTTTAACCCAGGACTGTTCTAATTGGAAAGCTTACTGCTACCTACAGAGTTGTGGCAAATAAAACCTTGCATTCTGTTGAGCCAAAAAGAAAAAAAAAAAAAAAAAAAAAAAGCTCAACTCTCCAATAGGATAGTATTCCCCTCTGGTAACTACCAGAGAGCAAGCCTGGTTTGTTTTGGGCTGCTTCATCTTTTATCTTATGAGATCTAACTCTAAAATCTATTACTTCACAATTTCTGCATAAAAAGAATCACTTATTTGTCTTGCAGCTTGCCTGATATAGTTACTTGAAAATTCCCAAATTTTCTGTTCAAGGAAATTAAGGGACCACAGAGGAAAGGGACTGGAGGTATATAGTGTGTGTAAGGAGAGTCACCTGGAGAGAAAACATTCTCTTGGGCTTTCACAAAGAGCAAACTGGTCAAGCAATGGCCGTGATTCATCCAGCTGGCTGATAGCAACAATAGTTCTACAAAGCACTGTACATGGTTCCAAAGTAAATCTTGAGGGGATTTGACTGACCTTGAGAGATACAAAAAATACATGCTTTGTTATAAAGGTCTTGCTCTAACTTGCCCTTGACCACCCAGCAGAAAAGCTTAAACATGATGCGTAAAACTTAAGGGTAGTTTAGTATGCTGAGCTGTAAAAGGCTCAAATCAACAGCTTCCAACATTGCCAGTTTTGCCAGTAACACACTGCAATTATGGAACATTTGACTATGTACACAACTACCTTCTCTTAGATCAAAGAGAAGAAATCTATTATACCAATAACTATTAGAAAATTTATCATGTCTATACCCTATGCCCTGTATAACTACAAGGACAACAACATGCATTGTTATCAATTATTGTGAACGTACTACTGATGTGTTTTAAAACTGTCACACTGTAATTTCTTATTAAAAGCAATTTTAAAAATTACCACATCAATTGATATGAGTCCTAAATGGGATACCTTAGTTTCTAAACTCCATAGTTTGTTGTTCTAACATGAGTTATTATATCCTTGAATACTTAAAATTCCATTTGTTTAAGTATACACATTCATTTATACTCTTACTAATTTTGTTGGATCCTCCCCTAAGTCAATTCTTTTACAACAGTGAGACTTTTAAAAATGAAATCATGTATCTGATGTTTTGTTAGAAAAACAGGTTAAGAAGATAGGCTTTCAAAAATCCAGATATATTAATACTACTACTAATATACAAAATTTATTAGCATCAATACTAATAGTAGTGCAAGTATTTACAGATGTGAGCTCTTATATAATGAGTATGCATATACTTCAAGACTTGTTTAACACTGAGTGGTTTGGTTCTAGTTCTTGCTACTCAACGGAGTCATGTCACAGTGTTTGGAATCAGACAAACCTAGTTCTATCTCTGACTTACCTACACTCCAGTGAGTGAAATCACATAGGTCTTGGATGAGGTACTGAACCTCCAAAATCTGTTCTCTCTGGTACACTGGGAATCATCTGAGTGCAAGCAGGGCATGGTTTACTATGAAATGGGGCTTTGGGAGGCACACTGAGAGTTCAGTCCTCTTCTACCTGCACTCCTGAGTCAGCAAGTCGGCCACTGAGCACTGACAATCTCTCCTCTTATTTGTGGACTGTTGCAATCACTTCAGTTATCTACATTGTAATACACTCTGCTATCCCCATATGGTCCTTAGGACCACAACCCTATTTTCTTTTCCAGGACACAGGTAGTTGTCTTCAGAGATTCCCTGCAGGAGGACATTATGATTCATGCTTCTTTGCAAAATTACATTTTTCCCTTCCTAATTCTCCTAGGCCATTTTCCTACTTCAAGAATTCTATATCTTCTGTGGCCTAAGGAGACATTCTAAACTGTTTCATGTAATGAGATGCATGGTGTCTAATCCTTGTCTCTCTGCATTTTCATTCCAACTTATACCCAAGTATAAGTTTACCTATAGTACCAGAGACTCCATGCTGTGTTGTCACCCATCAGTTTTACATCTGCTCCTCTTTGCCCATAATATTTATCTCTGTCATTTGGAAAACTTTTAGACAGTTTCCGAACTTCACACAAATAGCTCCACTTCTGTGATCCAATCTATGAAGTACTGACAGTCTTCTATGTTTTTATATTACTGCACTTGCCCCACCATCATGTAATGATTTTTCATATTTTTTTTAATAAATCAATGATTACTACATATTTCTTTGGGAACTGTACCAACGTTCAACTCAACCTTTAACACAGCACTCGCCTGGAAAGTATTTATATTACTGAAAAAAAGCTACTTTCAGCTCAGTGGACAGATCAAATGAAACATAGGGAATATATGATTCTATCAATCCGTGAGGACTGTGAGAACAGGTGGAAGATTTCTGCTATCTTTTTGCTTAATATATTAAAACACTGGTAGCTGCCAGAGCTCAGGAAAACAAACTTTTTACATAGTTACACTTCATTCTAATGAATCAGTTACATTTATTAAGCCCAGTGGAGCTCAAAAATGTATTTCTGTACTGAAAGCCTCATTTTTTAATAAATAAGTTCCCTGCTCTGTGGAATAAATGTGGGCAATTGCTTTTGCAGTTTTTGGCGATGCCAGTTTATAGCTATGTTTTTCTGTTCACTGAACTGGCTCATTTCTTCAGGAGAACAAACTGTTCTGCACTGAAGCAGGAATTGGCTGGGTTCTAACAAAAAGATCCACCCCCCCCCAAGTGTTTTTGCAAAAGACCCAAGTCAATTTATAGCCAAGTAACAAAAGGTCAGAAAGGTTACTCAAGCAATGGGCGTAATTCCTGTGTGTCACAGCCAATAAAGGAAATAGGTGGGAATAAATAGTATGCAATTCTAACCTGAAATTATTTATGCAAAACTATTATTGTAAACTATACAAAATGACCCATGGCTTCCAATATAAAAGATTTCTCTTCACTTGAAAAAAGGCCACATTTACTCTGGAAGAACTAAAATGACCTCAAATTCCTTATTCCCAAGTAAAAAATGTCAGAAACTTTTTTCATGTTAATTTATGAAAAAAGTCACTGCTTTGTAGTCTTGAAATAAAAAAGATCACATAAAAATTAAATATCTTATGTTTAACTCACAAATACAACCTGCATGGATAAATATAAATTATTTGCCAAAAGGAAGACAACGCTGAGGTATGGACAAGCTAAGAAAAGACCTACAAAGTTGACGGTGAATCTGTTTCAACAGTGCTAGAAGTATGGCAAACTAATGTATTATTCAACAAGCATCAGAACAACAAGAAAAGCCTGCCTTTAAAGCAAACATGAAGAACTGACATCACCAGCCAAGCAAGTAGAAGACAGATGAGTAACAGCCTGTACTGGGCTGCTAACCAGGCCCAGACCCATGAGTCTATGGAGTAAGAAAGCCTTTCAGATTTCAAGGCTGTTGGAAAACCTCCTCCTTCAACTCCACATCCCCCAATACTTCATGATGTCTAAAGTACTCACCATTCAAAACAATCCCATTATCCAAAACATGAATGGTTAAATAGAACTATTAGGGTCCAGACAAACTGGTTTTAACTCATTTTTCCCCCTACCTTTTTGTGAGCAGCACAATTATAAACCCTGAAAATAATGTGAGGAGACCAAAGGAGAAGTCTGAAGGAAAAGGGACTCTAGCTCTTGAAGAATAATATAACCACAGGACATTTTATAATCCCCTGCTCTACTCCCAGAAGAAGGTGGGAAGCTAGTATTTCCCAACCCCCAATTTAGCAACAAAAGGCCTAGGACTGAATGGGAGCACTACAGAAAATATCAGGCCAGCTGTAAATAATAATTAGCAGGATATCTTAGGAACCCACTGACAATAAAGCACTCTGGCAAAATACTTTCCCTCTCTTTATGGGGCCCTCAGGAAGCAAGAGAGAGACTCCCTTTCCATAAGAGGCACCTAGGAAAATGTCTTATCTCTTTTAGCACCAATAAGGATCAGTGGGCACGGAATAAACTAAGAAGCACAGAGTGAACTAATAAAGCAACACACTACTATAAAAGCTTGGAAAAGTAAACTGTTATTCCACAAAAGCAAATCCTAACCTATGTGCTAAACCTAAGTAGGGTGACTGCCCACTAACATACTGTAGAAAACTGTACCAGATGACATCAAAACTGGATAACAGCATAACAACAATAAAAATAATAAGCCAATATCCTTGATAGACATAGACGCAAAAGTCCGTAGTAAAATACTTCTAACCAAATATAACAACAGATTAAAAAGATTGTATAACATAATCAATTTGTTTTTGTTCTTGGGATGCAAGGATGGTTCCACAAACACAAATTAATAACAATACTACATCACACACATAGAATCAAGGATAAAAATCATATGATTACTAGAACTAAAACTGAAAAAAGTTTTGACAATTGAGCATCTGATCAAGATAAAAGCCCTTAAAAATAGGTACTAAAGGATCATTCTTCAATATAGTAGATGTTATATATGACAAACTCACAGTCAACATTCTCTGTGCGAAAGGGGAAACACAGAATATTTCCACTAAAATCTCAAATGAGACAAGAATGCTTATTCCCACCATTCTTATTCAATATTGTACTTGAAATTTTAACTAAAGCAATTTTTTAAATTTATTTATTTATTTTTTCTTGCTTCAGAACCTTTGTTTGTTTATTCACTCTTTTTTTTTTTTTTTTTTTATGGCTGGCTCAGCCTGCCCTGAGGGCAGGGCTGGCGCAGCATGTGGTGCCGGGGATGGAACCATGGTCCCTGAGGCCGCCCAAGCTTTCCCAAGCAGGTGCTTTAGACCACTGAGCCAACCCGCTGGGCCCTAACTAAAGCAATTAAGCAAGGAAAAAAAGGGATTCAAATAAGAAGTCAGAATATCCTTGTTGTCAGATGACATGATACTATATTGAGAAGATCTTAAAAGATTCTACCAAAAACTCTTAAAGCCTAGAAATGAATTCAGCAATGTATCATGAAATAAAATTATTAATTTAAAAAATCAGCAAACTATTAAAGAAATAAAAGAGGAAAACTGCTCTACTCACAAGAACTTGGAAAAATACCTAAGAATCAGTCTAATTAGAGGTGAAAGGTCTCTACAATGACAATTTCATAACAGTGAAGAAACAAACTAAAGAAGAGGGCAGGCCAGATAGCTCAGCAGACTAAAGTGCTTGCTTAGGCAGGCATAAGGACCAGAGCTGGATCCCCTGCATGCTGTGCAATGCTAGCTCCACCCCCTGGGAGCGCTGAGATAGCGAATGAGACTTGGTATGGTGGCACACAGCTATAATCCTATCACTTTGAAGGCTGATAAAAGACGAGGATCACTACAAGTCCAATCTATGTAGTAAGACCCTATAGACCCTGCATTACATACACAAAAAGCAAGAAAGCATGAATGCAAGCAAGAGAGAGAGAGAGAGAGAGAGAGAGAGAGAGAGAGAGAGAGAGAGAGAGACAGAGAAAGAAAAGTCTAGGAGATAGAAAGACCTCTCATATTCATGAACTGGAAAACTGATATAAAAATGGTCATCTTACAAAAAGCAATCTATAGATTCAATGTAGTCTCCAACAAAATAACAGTGATGTTTTCCATAGAACTAGAAATAGCAAGTCTAAAATTCATATAGAAACACAAAAGACCGTAGCCAAAACAATCCTCACAAAAAAAAAAAAAAGAAAGGCAAGAGGCATCACAATACTGGATTTAAAATTATACAAAAGCCATAGTAACAAAAATAGCATGGTGCGGGGCTGGGGAGATAGCTCCGAGGCACAAGTGCCTGCTGGGCAAGTGCAAGGTCGTGAGTTCAAACCCTGGTCCCACAAAAAAAAAAAAAAAAAATAGCATGGTGCTGGCACAAAAACAGACACGGGCCATAGGAAAGAACAAAGAACACAAAACTAAACCCATGAGCTACAGCCACCTAATTCTGGACAAAGTAACCAAAACAATATGTTGAAGAAAAATCAGTCTCTTTAGTAAGTGATGCCAGAAAAACTGGATAGCCACATGCAGAAGACTGAAACAAGCTCCTTGTACAAAAATCTCACCCTGTACAAAAATCAACTCAAAATGGATCAAAGAATGAGGTATAAGACTAGAAACTCCTACAATGCTAAGTAAGACACAGGGAACCTGAGTATAGTGGTACATGCCCATAGCCCCAACACTCTAGGAGGTTGAGGCAGAAGGATTTCAAGTTTGAGCCCATTCTAAGCAAGATGGCGCAGTGGTCTAAAGTTCTTGCTTAGGCAAGCTTAGGCAACCACAGGGACTGTGGTTCGATCCCTGCCACCACATGCTGCACCAGCCCCACCCCCAAGGCAGGCTTAGCCGGCCATAATAAAAGAAAGAAAGAAAGGAAGGAAGGAAGGAAGAAAGAAAGAAGGAAAGAAAGAGGATTATAGATCAGTGTGAAGGCTCTGGGTTTAATATCCAATACCACAAAAGGGAAGCTGGAGAGGAAGATGGGAAGGTAGCAGGGAAAGAATGCAGGCAAGCAGGCAGGCAAGCAAGCAAGTAAGAAAGGAAGGAAAGAAGGAAAAATATAAGAAGCCTCAGGCACAAGCAAAATACTTCCTGAATACAACTCCAATCAACAAACAGGACTACATTAAATTAAAAGTTTTTGCATAACAAGGGTATTACGGTTTGAGTCTAAATGTTCATCCAAAGCCTCATGCAGTCATGTGGGCAGGCTTCTAGAGTATGAATGATTCATGGTCCACTACTGGGATTATGGGTATAAGTGCTACACCTTCCCTAGGGTGGGTACCCTGCAGGCAATCAGGCTTAACTATCACACACAGACAAAAACAATAAATGATGGTAAGAATGCAGGGGAAATGGAATCCTTTTACCTCACTGGTAGGATTGCAAACCAATATAGCTTTTACAGAAATCAAAGAGGAGATTCTTTATACAAGTAATAATAGAACTACCATGTGATATAGCTATATCAGTCCTTAGTATATACCAGAAGGAACTAAAGTTAGCATACACTATAGGGATTGCTATATACCCATGTTTACTATAGCACAATTTCTAATAGCCAAGATACGAAAGCAGTCTTAGGTTCCCATCAACAGATGAATGGATAAAAAAATGCAATATCTATCCATAACAGAATATTTCTCAGATGTAAAGAAGAACAAAATTTTATCATTTGGGGCTGCCAAGATAGTTCAGTGGTCTAAAGCGCCTGCTTAGGAAAGCTTAGGCATCCGCAGGGACTAAGGTTCAATCCCGGCACCACATGCTGTGCCAGACCCACCCCCGTGGAAGGCTGAGCCAGCCATAATAATAAAACAAATAGATGAAAATAAAAATAATTTTAAAAATTTTTTTGTCATTTGCAGGAAAATGGATGGAATCTAGAAATCATGGTAATAAACAAAATAAGCTAGACATGGACAAACAGCATTTGTTCTCCCTAATATGTAGAATCAAGAAAACATGGCAAGAAAGTAGAAGACTATTAGATAAAAGAAAAGGAGTAAGGGGGTGGAGGAACGAGTAGGGTAAGGGAAATTAATGAAAGGCAAATATGATCGAAATATATTATAAATATTGAAGCCTAACATTTTGTAAAATTAAGAAGCAATAACAATAAAGAAGAAATAAGTGAACAAATAGAGCCCATAGTTTCCTACATAAAAGATAAAACAGAATCAAAAAATCACTTGCCATACCAAGAACCAGAAACAGCACAGCTTGAATGAAAAGACAGACAACTGACATACCAAAGTGAATCTGAGATTGTAGTTAGCTTACAAGGATTTTTAAATGGTTCAACAAGCAATGTCAAGTTCTCCAGAAACAAAGGAAAAAGTTTCAAATCTAACCAAAGGAGCAAAGCTTACAAAAGAGAGTCAAATATAAACTACAGAACTAAAGAACACAGTAACAGAAATTTAAACAAAACTTGGCAGATGTACTCAACAATGGGATCGAGAGGTCAGAGTCAGTGAACTTGAGAACAGATCAATAATAACTTACCCAATACAAAAAGAGAGAAAATGGATTGAAAACAAGTGGAAAAAAAAAAACTTTAGGTATTTGTGAGGCAATAGAAAAAAAAAATCTCATATCCATATCATGAACGCCACAGAAAGGGATTAGAAAAAAAAAAAAAAAAAAAAAAAAAAAAAAA
>PVJA010019398.1:0-17815 GCA_004027025.1 Myocastor coypus | reverse complement strand
AAACCCAAAATAGGATAACTCAAAGAAACTCACACCAAGACACATAACTTCTGTAAAGTAAAAAAAGAAACTCTTAAAAGTAGCTAGACATGGTGGCATCACTGCTTATAATCCCAGCACTCAGGAGGCCAGAGGATAGACATAAGTTTGAGGCCATCTTGTCCTACACGGTGAGTTTGAGACCAGCCTAGATCACATAGTGAGACTCTGCTTCAAAAGTAATATTCTTGAAAGCAAAGACATGGCATCTATATGGGAACACCAATTCAAACGGCAACAGATAAAAGTAATAAAAAATGGCAACAGATTCTTACCTGACACTATGGAGGCTAAAGGGGTAGCATAACATTTTCATGTTAAAAGAGAAAAATTATGAGCCATAAACTCATATAGGGTGTAGTTCAGTATCAGAAGGGAAAAGACACTCTCAGAAGTCAAAAACAAAGAACCTAAAAGAATGTCTCACTAGAAACTGTATCCCTAAAAAGAATTATTAAAAGATGTTTTTCAAGTAAAACACAAATAATGAATAATTCCTAGAGGACAAGAAAGGAACAAAAGACAAAAAGCGGAAATATGGATACGTATAGTAGACTACCCTCATGGTTTTCATAAATCGTATTTGTTGACTAAAACAAAAATTATAGCAAAAGCTAATGATTCAAACATTTTAAAGGTAAGGTAAGGGGACCTAGATAGAAGCAACGTTTCCACATTTTACTCAAATTGTTAAAGTATTGGTAAAAGTAGACTTAATAAACTACATATGTGTAAAATTATAATGTGCAGAGCGATGACTAAAAAACATGATATAAAGAGATACTCAAAAACACTACAAAAAGTCAAAATAAAACCCAAACATTGTTTAAGAAATCCAGAGAAAGACAAAAAAGAAGGAAACAAAACAAATATAAAGTACAACTTATAGGCCTAACATAACAATAATGGCCATAAGTACAAATGGCTTAAGTAAAAGACAGGGACTGGGAAGGTGAGTAGAAATATAACCCAACTGGATGCTGTTCACAAGAAGCCTCATGCTTAATTAATTATCTAAGTGGTACTGGGAATTAAATCTAGGGCCTTGCACATGTTAAGAAAGCATTTTACCACTCAGTTACATCCCTAGTCCAGAAACTATAAATTCAATCAGTAAAAATACAGACTATCTTAAATCCCTAGTTCCCAGAGCAAGAGGTAGGAGCAGTAAGCAGCAGAGAAAGAACTTCTCTGGCAATTGCCTTCCAGACACTGGAATACAACAGTATGAAGAAGATAAGAAGGGGGGAAATGGGGCCCAGGAACTCGGGAAGGATCTGAAGCATGATTGAAACACAGAATGAATAAAGAGGGAAACTTCAACAAAGGAGGAGGAGGTGGGCAGCAGTGCCTTCTCCAAGATGGAACCCACTGCTCAACAGGACTAATTCAAACCTGTAGACACAAAGCCTACTGGTGAGCCCAAAGGTCTCCCTAGGGAGATGCAGCAGTAGAGGATAGCAGTGCCCATTAAGGACTGAACTAACTACCGGTCAATGATGAGGGCTGAGTTATCCTGCACAAGACAGCAACTGACCAGGAGAAAACATGGAGAGGGGCCAAGTGAGCTCAGAACTCAGAGCAACTGCCAGCACCATCTAGCAGTTTTGAGTTGGCTCAGGCCCCTGACAACCGCAGGTCACATGAGTCAGGTCTCAATTAGAACGTGTAGGCTCTCAAAGATTATCCACTACTCTCTCAAAAACTACTGCTGGTTTGCTGGGACATATCAACATGAATCAGGACTCTGTGATCACATACTATACACTAGTAACAGCAGAAATGTATCTGGAAGGGTGCTTTTTCTTTCCTCCCCCCCTTAAAAAAAAGAATACAAAATAGTAATTTAAAGAAGCATGCTGTAGGGGCTTCTACCACAGCAACCATTTAACAACAGCAGCCATGGCCCTCTGCTATCCTATGGCCATGGGACTCAGCAAGGCCCACAAGGTGACTAAGAATGTGAGCAAACTGAGGCAGCCACCGCCACAGACACCTCGCCAAACACACCAAGTTCTGGCGGGACATGATCCGGGAGGTGTGTGGCCTCAACCCCCTACCAGTGGCTCACCGTGGAGCTGCTCAAGGTCTCCAAGGAAAAATGCACCCTCAAGTTCATCAAGAAAAGGGGGAAGGGACACACATCCGCACCAAGAGGAAGTGTGAGGAGCTGAGCAACATGCTGGCTGCCATGAGGAAGGCAGCTGCCAAGAAGGACTGAGCCCCTCTGGAGTAAAGCTTTGCAGAAAGAAAAATAAACAAATAATACAGGGCTGGTAAGATAGTTCAGTGGACTAAGCACCTGCTTTGGCGAATGCAGGGAACAGGGTTCAATCCCCAGTCTTGCATATGGCACCAGCCCCTCCCCTGGGGCACACTGAGTTGGCACTGAATGGGCGCATGGTGGTACATGCCTGTAATTCCAGCGCTGGGGAGGCTGAAAACAAGAAGATCACTATAAGTCCAAGCTGTGTAGTGAGACCCAGTACCAAATACATAAAATGAAAAAAAAAACAAAAAAGATACAAAATTTAACTAAACAAAGTAATAGGAATTCAACAATGGTTGCTATATTACATGGTGTTATCTTTAATTTAGTTGTATGGGTTACCAGATATAAATGTGCAAAATTGGTTTAAAACAAAACAAAGTTATAAGAAATTAGAGAAACATAAGAAGAAAAAAATTTTAAGCATTAACTACTTTCAAAAGGCCAGCATAAATCAGCAATACAATTATCTAAATTATCCTGCACATATACATAAATACATATTTTCCATTCTTTCTTTCGTCTTCATCCCAGTTTTTCCTTCCCACCGAACAAATTCTTTCCTTCTCATAGTATTTACTGTACTTTTCTATTTTTATTTACTCTTTCAGATTCTCACAGTAGCAAGACAATACAATGTTTGCATATGTGAGCCTGATTTATTTCACTTACAAATAGTCTCTGTTTGTATTCATTTATCTACAAATCCCTTAAATTTATCTTTTTTATAGCTGAGTAATATTCCATTGTAGAAAAATACATCTTTTTATGCATTACACAGTTTATGGACATTAAGGTTGTTTCCAAGATTAATATGTTTACAAAGTGTAAACATATGTGCACACATATTGTGGTATGATGATTTCAGTTCTTTTGGGAAAAAAAAAATGCCTAGGAAGGAAATAGCTGGCTTGAATGGGTCCTTGAATCCTAGCTTTTTGAGGAATCTCCATACTGATCTCCATAATGGCTGTACCAGGCTGCACTCTGATCAACAGTGGAGAAGGGTTCATTTTTCCCCATAGCTTCTCCAGCATTTATTATTGGTGGACTTCTTCATGATAGCCATTCTTTTTTGGCATAAGATGATATCTCAGCATTGTTTTAATTTGCATCTCTTGAATGACCAATGATCTTGAACATTTTATTTACTTCACATTTATATCTCTTCATTTGTGGGGTGTATATTCATCTCAGATGCCCATTTTTGGATTGGGTTTTTTAATTTTGGAAACCTGATTTTTTTTAACTCTTTATCTGTTTTACATAGGGATCCTTTTCTGAAGGATACTTGTCTACAATTTCTTCCCAATTCAAGGGTTTTCTTTCTACTCTGTTGATTTCTTTTGATGTACAGAAACTTTTCAAAAAGTTGAGATCCCAATTGTTGATTCTTTGAAGTACTTACCATGAAGTTTGACTTTTTTCATGAACTCCCTACCTGTCCCTATGCCCTTAAGATTCCCACCTAATTATGGAGTCCAGAAGATTTAGTGTTTCAGGTTTGTTTCTTTTATATGGTACACAGTCTCACTACACAGCTCGGACTCATAGTGATCCTCCGGATTTAGCCTCCCCAGTGCTGGAATTACAGGCATGCACCACCAACCCCTGGATCAATCCCTGGTTGGCCCCTGTACTTGTCAAAGCAGTACTTATTCTGCTGAGCTATCTCGTTGGACCTAGTGTTCCAGCTTTAATATTTAAATCTTTGATCTGTTTTGATTATAGTTTTGTGTATGGTGATAAGAATCGGTCTATTTTTAGTCTTGGGCATGTAGAGAGCCAGTTTTTCCAGCACCATTTATTAAAGAGGCTATCTTTCTTCCAGTGAACATGTTTAGCCCCTCTGTCAAAGATAAGGTATCTGAGTGTGTTGTAGTTGTAGTTGTGTCTGCACCTTCTATCCTGTTCCATTGATCTGCAGGTCTGGTTTTTTTTTTGTTTGTTTGTTTGTTTTGTTTTTTTGTTTTTGCCAGTACCGTGCTGATTTTATCACAGCAGCTTTGTAGTATAATTTGAAGTCAAGGATTGTGATGCTTCCTACCTTTTCTTTGTCCAGGATTGCTTTTGATATTCTAAGTCTTTTCTGGATCCGGATGAATTTTAGGATTTTTTTTTTTTCTTTCTGTGAGACATACTAATGATATTTTAATTGGGATTGCATTGAATCTGTAAAACAATTTTAGGAGTATGGTCACTTTCACAATGTTGGTTCTTCTTATCCAAGAGTAAGGAATATCTTTCCATATATTCTCCTTTCCTTTCTTCTCTTTTCTTTCTTTCTTTCTTTCTTTCTTTTCTTTTCTTTTTTCTTTCCTTTCCTTTCCTTTATTTCCTTCTGTGGTTGGCTCAGCGCACCCTGGGGACAGGGCTGGCATGGCTTGTGGCACTGGGGATCAAATCATGTTCCCTGCACTTATCTAAACTTGCCTAAGCATGTGTTTTAGACCACTGAGCTACCTCACCAACCCCATATCTTTCCATTTTCTGAAAACCTCTTCCATCTCTTTTTTTAAGAGTACTATAATTTTCACTGCATAGATCTCTTACTTCCTTTGTGAGATTCATTCCTAAGAATTTCATTTTGGAGCCGGGCGTGGTGGCGCACGCCTGTAATCCCAGCACTCGGGAGGCTGAGGCAGGAGGATCGGTGCGAGTTCGAGACCAGCCTGGGCTACAAAAGTGAGCTCAGGACCAGCCTCAACTGCATAGTGAGACCCTGTCTCAAAAAGACAAAAAAAAATTAAAAAAAAAGAATTTCATTTTGGGGGATGTTATCTTAAAAGGTGTAGTTTCTACCATTTCTTGATGCATTCATTATTTGTGTACAAAAATGCTACTGATTTTTTTTAGTATTAACTTTGTATCCTGTTATGCTGCTGTATTTGTTGATGTATAATCCTCTTGATAACTTGCTGCATTCTGTTTGCTAGTAAGTTTTTTGCATCTATGTTCACTAGGGAGATTGGTCTGCGTCTTTTCTGGTTGAGTTCTTCTCTGGTTTTGGTATCAGTGTAATACTTGCCTTCAGGAATGAGTTTGGAAGAATTGGTTCCCTTTCCATTTTATTGGAGAGTTTGAAAAATGTTGGCATTAAATATTCTCTACAATTTTTGTAGAATTTAGCTGTGAATCCATCAGGACTTGGGATTTTTTTTGTTGATAGATTTTTTAGTCCGTTTTCAATTTCACTGACTGATATTGGGTTATTTAGCATTTTTATATCTTCTTGATTCCGCTTTGGTACTTTGTATATACCTAGGAATCTGTCCATTTTTTCTGTTTTCCATTTTGTGAGAGTAAAGATTTTGCAAATAGATATTGATGATCTTCTGAATTTCAACAAGGTCTACAGTGATTGCACCCTTTTGATTCTTCATTACATGAATTTGAATTATTTCTTTTCCTTTTTTGATAAGGTTGGCTGAGGGTTCACCAATTTTATTTATTCTTTCAAATAACCAACTCATTGACTCATTAATTGTTTGTATTGTTTTGTCTCCATTGCATTTACTTCTGCACTGATCTTTATAATTCCCCACTTTCTTTGGGCTTTGGGCTTGCCTTGCTCTTCTTTTTCTAGGAACTGGAGGTGTAGCATAAGATTGTTTATTTGGGCCCATTCTGTTTTCCTGATGTGAGAATTTATTGCTATACATTTCTCACTTGAGACACCTTTCTTTATATCCCACAGGTTCCAGCAAGTTGTATCTGCATTTTCATTTGATTGTACATATTGTTTAATTTCATCTGTGACCCACTGATAGTTCATGAGGGTATTATTTAGTTTCCATGTGTTTATGGAGTTTTTACTGTTTGTTTTATCATAATTTCCAGTTTCATTGCACTATGGTCAGATAATATGCATAAGATATATTTATTCTTTTGCATTTTACTTAAACATGTTCTATGTGCTAGCATATGGTCTGTTTTGGAGAACATCCCTTGTGCAGCTGAGAAGAATGTATATTCTGACGCTGTTGGGTGGAACACTCTTAAAGGTCTACTGTTTTCTGGTTTCCTGTCACATGGAGTGCTGTTTTTCATCCTTTGATGTTCAATCTATTAATTTCTTTTTGAGTTAAATGTGTTTCTTGCATGCAGCACTTGTTGGATTTGGTTTCTTGATCTCCTCTGCAAGTTAGCTTATTTTGATTGGTGAACTGAGGCCATACATCAATGATTATAACTGATATGTACTGACTTATCTTTCTCATGTTGTTTTCCTACTGTGGGATCACTATTTTTCCCCTCTGTTTAACTGCTTTCTCTGCTTGGTGCTTCTCTTATATTGCTCTTGACACTGTGGTCATCATTGTCTCTCTAAACTATCTGTCAATATTCTTTGTAGTGTTGGTTTGGTTGTCATTAATTTCTTCAGTTATTCTTTGTCATGAAAGTATTTTATCTGTCTGCTAAATGTGATAGATAGTTTTTAAAGGAATATCATGGACTGAAAATTGTTTTCTTTCAGGACCTGAAATATATTCTTGATTTGATGGTCTGTGTTGAGAAATCTGCCATCATTTTCATGGGCTTTCCATTATAGGTAATCTATTTCTTCTAACAGCTTCTAATAGTCTGCTCTTTTGCTCAGGTTCTGGCATCTTTACTATGTGTTTGGGTGCAGATTTATTTTGCTTATGACTAGCTGGAGTTCTATATGCTTTATTTAACTATATGTCAGATTCTTTTCCCATGGTAAAAGAATTTCCCTTGAGAAATTTTCTGCTACTACTTCTGCAAAGAATCTTTTTATGTCGTTTATGCTAACCCTAAATATTTTGTTGATACCTATAGTCTTATATTTTTTTCCTTTGCTTCATCTTACAGCTGTTGTATTTTTATTTCCTCATTCCTTGTTACTTTTAAGGGATTTTTCCTTTCATGTTCATTAGCTGCAATGTTATCTTCAAGGTCTAAAATTCTATCTTCTGTTTTGTTCAAGTAGTTTTCTCAGCTTTCAATGGAATTCTTAATGTCCTGGATATCTGTTTGAATCTGTTTATGCATTCTAGTTCTTCCCTGTATTGTTCCTTTCTTTTTTATCTATGTCTTATTTAGATGTATTGAGTAATTCTTTCATAATTGTTGTCAATTCATTTTTTACCTGAGAGATTATTTCTGATCTCATTTCTTCCACAGCCAAGTTCTAATGGAGAAAAACCTTCAACCCAGAATGATATGCCATCCAAAACTATCTTTCAAAACTGATATAGGCTGGGGAGATAGTTCAGTGTATAAGTGCCTGCCTGTTAAGCATAAGGACCTGCGTTTGATCCCCAGTATCACATGCCATGCCAGCCACCAAAACTGGAAGTGGTGGCATACAGCTGTAATCCCAATGCTGGGGAAACAGACAGGTGGATCACTATGAGTCCGAACTACATAGTGAGACCCTACACAAATGAATAAGTAAATAAAAAAGTAAACGCTTGTTAAAAATTAAAAAAGAAGCTAAAGGAGAAATAAGACATTCCCATGACAAGGAACATCTGAAGAAATTTATCACCACCAAACTAGCACTGCACGTTTTGAGGGACATTCTAGAAAGAGAAAACAAGGACTGAATTTCAACAGAAGGAATCCACCACCTGAGGCAAATAGTTAAACAGAAGAAGGAATAAAAAAAAGAAAAAGGAGGGAAGCAAGCAACAGGAAAATAATGAGGTAAAAATAAATTAATATGTTTATTATAACCATCAATGTTAATGGTCTCAATTCACCAAACAAGACTCAGACTGGCAAAAATGATAAAAAAGCAAGGTCCAACAATATTCTTCACAATACTCCACCAAAAGAAATGAAAAAAAAAAAACGAGGTTAGCAATTCTAATTGCAGACAAAATCAATGTCAAACCAAGACTGATTGACAGACAAAGAAGGTTACTTCATTCCTGTGAAGGGAACAATCAAAGAGGAAGAGATAACAAATACATAGGCAACAAATACCAGTGCATCCCACTACATGAAACAAATATTTTTTAAAAGTTAATAGGCATGTAAAATCAATTAAGCACCAATATAATTGTATTGAGGCATCTCAGTACTCCACTTTCACAACAAGATAGGATCAACTAGATAAAACATCAACAATGAAGGATAGCCAATATTCCAGCCCTCTCCATTTGAGGTCAGTGAGGCCTCAGGTCATAAGAGAACCTGTACTGTAACATCCTATAACTCAGTGATGTACCAAATTCTCTGTTCAAAGAGACTATGGGGTCAAAGAGGAAAGTGATCATCAAAGTACAGTGTGCCTAAAGAGAATCACCTAGAGAGAAAACATTCTCTCAGGCATTTACAGAGAGCAAATTGGTCAAGCAATGGTCATAACTCATCCAGATGGCTGACACTGACAAAAGATTTACAAACTGCTATACATGGCTCCAGAGTAAGTCCTGAGGGGATTTAACTGACCTTGACAGTTGAAGTTACATTTTTGATTATATAGGTCTTGCTTTGTGTTGGTCTTAACCAGCCAGCAGAAAAGTCAAACCATGCAGTATAAAAAGTAAAGCCAAATTAATATGCTGAGCTTTATAAAACTTTTTTTTTTTTTAAAGAATTTTTTTTTCTTGTTTCAGAACCTTTGTTGTTTAGTCACTCATTTTTATGGCTGGCTCAGCCCACCCCCAGGGCAGGGGGCTGGCGCAGCATGTGGTGCTGGGGATCGAACCGTGGTCCCTGAAGCTGCCCAAGCTTTCCCAAGCAGGCGCTTTAGACCACTGAGCCATCCCGCCGGGCCTCCAATATGCTGAGCTTTAAATGGCTCAAGTCAACAGCTTCTGGCATTGCCATTCTGCTGATAACCCACTACTATTATGGACTATTAGACTATATACAGCTACTTTCTCTTAATTTAATGAGAAGAAAGATTTGTACTTATACTGTTTGGACATGTCTGCATCTTGTACTCTTAACAACTTCTATGGAAACAACAATATGCAATGTATTAATTATTATAACTGTCCTACTAACATGTTGTGAAACTGTCTCATTGCTATTTCTTTCTTATTAAAATTATTTAAAAAGATATAAATATTAAAAAAAACATTAAATCTTCTAGAAGGCACAATGTGTAAAATTCTTGAAGACATTGGTGCAAAGACAATAAATAAAACCCCAATCAGTAAAGAACTATCACAAAAAAATCAATGACTGGGATCTCATCTTATTAAAAAGCTTTTTCACAGAAAGAGAAACCATCAACATAGTAAAGAGACAGCCCACAATGTGGTAAAAAAAAACAAAAGAAATGTTTGCCAGCTGTTCTACACACAAAGGATTACTATCAAGAATGTATAAAGAACTAAAAAACATCAGACCTCCCAAAGACCCAGTCCAAAAATGGGCAACTGAGATGAACACACACTTCTCAGAAGAAGAAATACAAACAGCAAATAAATATATGAAAAAATGCTAAACATCGCTGTTCACTCCAGAGTTTAAAACTAAAATTAAAGCAACACTGAGATTCCATCTCTCCCTGGAAAGAATAGTGATTATCAAGAAATCAATTAATAACAAATGCAGCAGGACCATGGGTAAAAAATGAACTTCCACTGTTGGCAGAAGTATAGACTGGTTGAACCACCATGTAAATCAGTGTGGAGATTCCTCAGAAAAGTAAGATTCAAGATACCATTTGACCCAGAATTAAAGACATTATACTATAGTGATGTATCTATAAACTGTACATCTTGGATCTTATTTACTCATCCAGTTTCCCACAACAGAGGGACAATATGATGTTTGTACAAGTGTGCATGCTTTATTTCACTTATGAGTATGGTCGTGAGTTGTGTCCATTAACCTATAAAAGTCTCCAGCTTATCCTTCTTTATGGCTGAGTACTCCACTGTATAAAAAGATCACATTGTTTTTATCTATTCCTTGGTTGACAGCATTTGAATTGTTACATTTGTCCAAATGTAACATATAGTTATGTTACATATAGGTGAACATATAGTTAAAATTTAACTACCAGGAAATGTGGAAATGTACAATTCTTAAATTCAAAAATTTTTTGCAAACCATGACCTCTATTTAACGATACTCATGCTGAAATCCTGCAAGGAAAATTCATAAAAAATATGGTGGTTAGATAGAGGGAGGGGAAGTACATACAGAAAAATATTTTTGATAGAAACTCCATGGTAGGTGTATGGCTACTCACTGTAATATTCTTTCAACTTTTCAAGATGTTTGAAAGTTCTATAATAAACATTGGGAAAAAATCCAACAGAAGACTGTGAAGACTGCTCATTACATATTAGTTATCTTTTTAAACCTTTTCCTATAGTTATTTATCTATTTCTTCATTTATCTATAAATACAAGCTCACCCTACAATTTAATTAACCTCAACCAGGCTGCATCACAGTTTTCTCATCTATGGATCAATTGTTGCATGTGCCTTATTACAATTTGTGTCTATATGTCCCCCAAAGCCTCATGCTTTGATGGAGCAGGCTTCTAGAATTTATGATTGATTTGTAGTCTAATGCTGGCATTATAGGTATGAGTGCCACACTCACTGTGGAGTGAGTAGTCTGGATGTAACCTAAGGGAGGGAAAGAGGCTTGCTCTTTCTGCTCCTCCCTTTTTGTTCTTGCTACTTTTGCTGTTTCCTGCCACCATGAATTGTTGCCTTCTGCCATGTGCCACTCTGCCTTGGAGCCAGTTGAAGTATGAACTGAAACTCCACAAACTATCAGTTAAGTAAGCCCTTCTTTCTTTAGTTTTGGGTGTCAGGTATTTTATCCAAGCAATGGAAGAAAAGTAACCAAGATAGAAATTGGTACCAGAAGTGGGATCATTGTTGTGATGTTGCCTGAACCACATGACTTAGGAGCCTCGGAAATGAATTCAGAAAAGTTTTGAGACTAGTCAAAGATGTATCCCCTGTATGCTGCATACTATATTGGAGACGCTGGTTGGAGTCTGGAAAATCAGAGTAGTGATGGAAATTGCCAGTTAAAATGAAGCTCAGGAGGAGGACTACATTGGCTGCTAGATCCAAGGTAGTATATGGTGCTTTGGCAGAAAGTTGGTCTGCATTTTGCTTGTGTTTAGAGATTTTGTCTGGTTGGAAAAAGAAAAAACTCAATGTTGGGACAGTGGAGTAGTTATTATTGAGAGCTTTGGGTCATATCTCTGTTCAAAATTAAGAGGGATAAGCCAGCAGAGTGACATAAAACATTTAGCCAGATGGGTGGTTCTAGTGAAGTATTGGGTTGCAAGGATAAAATAAAGGAGAATGTTATGGTTAAGAAGACAATGAAAGAATGAAATAAAGCCTTTCTCCCAAAAATGAGTGTACTTGAAATGCAGAAAATCCCTATTTTTCAGTCTTGTCATTCCTTGTTAAAAGTTAATGGGGAGCAAGGACTGTGATTATAATAGTTGTTTTAAATGTCATTTTTCGATAATCAGGTTAGTTAAAATATTGTGTTTTTATCTTTAACTTTGATCACTTTTTGAGCATTCTGCTTTTGGTGCAGAAATGAGTGTAATAATAATTTTATATATAACATTGTTACATTAATATAAATCTGAATAGCCTAAGAAACGCTAACTTTCCATAATTATTCCACCAGACACTATTAGCTTAAGGAAATGTGTATGGTTATCAAGTTGACTAGGGGTGGACTGTGTTGGGCTGACAACTGATGGTCAACTTGTAACACCAGCTGAACTGAACCAGAGTGGTGTTGGGTGTGGCAGGCCTGCCTGAGGATTGTTGCCAACAAAATAAAAAGAACTGAAGAGGAAGAAGGTTAGAAGCTGTTGAGAAGCTGCAGGAAGCTTTTTGCATTCCTGAAGGAGCTTTGTCATGCTGGCTTTCCTGATAAAGTCAGCTGCTTTCAACACTGAAGGAGTTCAGGACCTTACTTTTGTTGAAAATGGCTACAGTTCACTTTGGGAATCTTTGAGCCTCACTCTGAGCACTGATTTCTGGTCCTGGAGGGGAAGATGGTACACTGTTCAGCCTCCTAGAGAAACTTGTCATGTTGGCTCTCCAGATGGGAACTTGGCTGTTTTTATCATCAGAAGAGCTTGGGACCTCACTGTTGTTGAAGATGTCAATGCTACTTTTTAGGGCAGCTTAAGTTCTTACTTTGAGTGTCATCTGCTGGCTCCAGTGCAGAATCCTCAGCCTAGCTAGCTCAGATCCTTCATCTCAGTGGCACAGGTTGTTCAGCTTCCACCACTGACTTTTGCACCTTCCCAGTGCAGATCCATGAAACATGTACAAGACATTATCATAGGCTCTTGGTTTCCGGCTGGACTCCTGAGGAGTCATGGTTATGGGTTCCAGGACTTCAGCTGCACTCATGCAGGACACTGCCATGGGCTCCAGGCCCTCAGCTGGATTCTTTGCTCTTTAGTGTGTGGACAGATTTCCTGCACTCTTTTTGCATATGATTCATTGGGTAACTATTATGAAATAATTTTATAAATTATGTGGTCAGTATTGTTCCCCTTGCAAAACCCCAGACTACAATGTGTTTCATGGGACTTGTGTGAGGAATAAGTGAGATTTTTATACACACACCCCTATGTGTATATATCACTTAGCCTAGTGCCTCCCACATAACAGATATTTAATAAATGCTAGCTGTTGATATTGTAGCACAGCATGCTCTAAGGAGCTTGAGTATTATAGCATATTTTTTACAGTACAATATAGTGGTTAGAAGCCCTGAATTTTGACTGGCTACCTGGCTTTAAACCCCATTGCTGCTACATAATACCTTTGTAGCTTGGGGCTTGAGATATCTGAGGAAGAGACTGATAGTGAGGAAGCTAAGAAAGCTTCAAATGGACAATGGTATTTGATGAATTTGGATTTTGAGACAGAGAAGAAGAGGGGACTTCAGTGATATGAAAGGACATGGTACAGACTATTAAAGGTTAGCAAAAAGCTATGTTGCAAGGGTTGAAAGATTTGTGTTTAGAATGAGACTGGCTTCAGATGGCAGAAAGCTCTGGTGATGAACATTCTGAAATAAGTATTTGGAAAAAAACAATCATACTCTAGTGGATCTGAAGGGCTGAAGCTTGTGAATAAATATTAACCAATAACCTATCTTTGATTTTTTTCTAATAAAAAATAATAAATACTATCCATCATTTATTTATTCACTATATTCTTTAAACATATAGGAAATCTAAGAACTCAGAACAATCAGCATTTTATCAACTTAAACCATGGGGATGTGTTTCCACTAACAAAATGCCAAGGAGAATGGGAGGAGGATCAGACAGGAGGTTATTAACAATGGTGTGCAATCAGGTTAGTTAGTGACACTCTAACTAGTTCGCTAGTTTGAGATTACAACTTGGAATGTGACCCAAGAGACTAAATTCAGGCAGGGAAAAATATCTTCACCAGAGCAAAGAAAAAGTTGATTCCCTCTGGATGGGTGTGGCTGGCCACACTGTGCCTGAGCTGTGATAAATACATTTCTTATTTAAGATTTTCTCTTTTTTGCACATGGGATTGAACTCAGGATCTTGAGCTTGCCAGGCCAGCACTGAAGCCACAGGTAAATACATTTTTGATGGTTGCATGCAGGAGCAAATCCACTAAGCCGGAACCAAGTGTCTTCACCATCACAATCAGAGAGGAGGGGTCAGGACAGGGGCAAGTTTTATAATTAAAGGCACCAAATGCTGCCTCTAAATCGTGTAAATTAAATGTATCAAGTAGACACAAAAATATCTTTCAATGCTCTTGGAAGGAAACAAGACAGCACTGCTTTATAACAGTATTTTAATAAAAAATTAAATATTATAATATTCAAATAAAAGTTTTATTTAAAATACTGTTTTTTATTTAAAATACTGTTTTAAAATTAAAGGTATAGTATTATTTCTATGTATATTAAAGCTCTTTAGTGGAAACAGCAGCTTTCAGTGAAGTGAGCTGGTTGATTCAGGCCAAGAAAAACAGTCTCCAGGTTATGAGCTTCATGAGGATAGCAACCATGACTGTTTTGCTTACTGCTGAATTTGCAGGGTCTACAGTGCCTGGCATGTGATGGCTACTGACAAAATATTCACTGACTAAAGAGGTCTAGTCTCTACTCTTGCAAGTTTAAAAAAATTTCATCTAAAAAGTTAAATAAAATATTATTGAAATCTTACTTGGGTAATGCAGAACTGTCTTAATACCAGCCAAACCTAATGAAGACAAACTAGCATTTTCTTCCTCATATTTAGTGGATCTCTACTGTTCCTGTCATTCATCCAGCATTATCCTTTTCTAACAATAGAGCATCTGGGAGAATTTGAGAAGACCCAAACAGTGTCTGGCACTTAAAATAAAATAGGAAATACATAAACTTTACAACAAAATCTTCTCAAATTTCTTCTTTTAGGTAATTTTAGACATTTAGAAAAGTTACAAAAACAGTTCAAAGAAAAAAAAAATATATATAATCTCCAACACAACTTCCCCTACTGTTAGCATCTATGTAACCATAGTATATTGAACAGAACTATGATGCTAACACTGGTATAATATACAACCTAAACAAAAACCACTTTAGAATTGTACCTTTTTTCTACAATATTCATTTTCTGTTCCAGAATCCTATCTAGGATCAGCACCATATTTAGTTGTCCATTTCTCCTTAGTCTCCAGCAGCCTGTAACTTTTCAATACTCCCTTGTCATCTATATCCTTGACACTTTGAGTGTTAATCAATCACTTTGTTGACTATCCTTTAATTTGTTTGATATCTCCTTATGTGCTCAAGTTAGGCAGATTTAGCAAAAATACTATAGAAATCAGATTGTACATATTTTGGAGTTCATCATACTGCCATGTCTTATAGGTAATGATGTTGGTTGAGCTTGATCACTTGGTTAAGGTATTTTTTTCTACCATAAAGTTACTACTTTTGCTTTACAGTAAATAAAATTTATAGTAAATTTATTTATAGTAAATAAATATAAGGAAGTAGCATATTCAATATTATGAAAATTTTGTCAAGGATTTGTTTTTTTAAAAATTATGTATTTCCATTATTTTTACTTTTTGAACTAGGTCTCACTAGCCTTGAATTCATTATTTAGCACATGGTGGCACTGAACTTGAAGGGCTTCTCCTGCCTCAGTCTCAGGAGCACTGCAATTACAGATGCGTATCACCACATGCAGTGATATAAGATTTCTTAAAGAACTACTGGCATCCTCACTCATAAGCCTGTTCCCTCTCTTTAAAAAGCCCAAATGATTAGGTGATACTACTTTTCCTCACTATTTTTGTCATACAAGCATATTATCTATAATTTAATTTGTTCAGTGAGTTTTACTTTACTTCTGCTTACAAAAATAACACAACTTCATTGCTTAAAAAACCAAGTCGTTGGGCTGGGGTGATAGCTCAGAGATTGAAGCACCTACCTGGTAGGTGCAAGGACCCAACACCACATGCTGTGCTGGCCCCAGAACCCGAGGCATGCTGTACCAGCCACTGAAACTGAGCATGGTGGCGCATGCCTGTAATCCCAGTGCCGGGGAGGCTGAAACAGAAAGATCACTGCAAGTCCAAGCTATGCAGCAAGACCTGTACCAGATAGATAGAGATGGAAAGAAAGAAAGAAAGAGAGAGAGAGAGAGAGAGAGAGAGAGAGAGAGAGAGAGAGAGAGAGAGAGAGAAAGAGAAAGAAAGAAAAAGAAAAAGAAAAGAACCAACTTGTTCTGGACTTCTCATATCCTCATGTCAGAGATTGGCACTATACACTGTTTGACTCATATTACATCTAAATTTTTTTTTTCTTCTCTCAGTACCACAGGAATCAGATACTATGGGCTTAAATTCCAGTCCACCACAGACTTTAGTCAAGTTACTTAATTGTGTGTGAGCAATTTTTTCCTTTTGGGGAGCTAGTGACATTTTGTGCCTCTGATCTATAAACTGAGACTAGGAAAATCCACAATATATAATATATAACATGTCACATTCTGCATACAACCATAGGAACTCACACTTTTAAAACCCCAAGTCTTATCATGTTTGATTCACAAAGTTCCATTTTTAGTAATCTAGCATACATGATAATTGTACATTCAAACTTGTATGAAGATGTTTTATGTAGTATTAGTAAGAAATTGGGAATAAGTTAAATATTCACCAAAGGGATTGGCTAAATCATAGCCATACTACACTAGGGAAAACCCTTCACATATGAAGTACACAGAATTCGGTAGATATACTACATGGTCACTGAAAGATGTCCATAATATAACATTAAGTGTAACAAGATTTTGTATGATACCATTTGGGGTAAGATATGGGGTAGGTAGAGGTGAAAAGAAAAAGAAAAAGGGAGAAAATGTTTAAGAAAAAGAGAACATTAATGGAAGGGAGAGGAAAGTATCTAGAAAGTTGTATAATTAATCTAACATTAATCTGAAGAACAGGATTATCAGCTGAGCTTTATTCTTTAGTCCATAAATATTATCTAATTTTAAAGTAACTTACTTCAAAATCCCAATAAAATAAAAGAGAACCCTGACACAGGTAACTTTTCATTGCTATTTTTGTGAGAAAGGGTCCCCAGGCTGGCCTCAAACTCATGATAATCCTTCTGCCTCAATCTCCCACATGCTGGGATTACAGGTGTGCACCACTACGCATGTCTCAGTTAACTCTGGGTAAATTATAGAATGGAAATTTTTCATGGTGAACAAAAATAATGAAATCAAGTGATAAAAGAATAATTAAACTAATAAGAACCTGGTCCTAAATGGAAATGGCGATAGCTCAAGATAAATATGACACAATCAAAAATTTAAATAAAAATAATTTTAAAATACCTAAGAAAAATCATTTTGCAACTCATTCCTAATGAAAATACTAGAACAAAACAAAACAACAGGTACACAGACAGTCAAGATAATATAATTCACCTCTTCTAAGCCAAAAGTCAAAAAGGGGAAATGGATTAGCATTCACTTTCACTATTTCTGAAGTTGTGGTCAACGCAACAAGAAAAATGAAATAAGATAGCCATATATGTTGCATGGGAAGTTGAAAGTACATGTCCATGAGATAATCAGACAGCAAAATTAAAAGTTTTTGAAAGAGCTATTCTGAAAGTAGAAATAAAAATTATGGCCAATTTTTTAAGGAATATTAATTGTATACCTGGGGAAGATCAAGCCACACAATTGACATCCACAACTCCAGAGGCCATATTTGGATCAAAATTAAAGTTATCACAGAGCTAGATTGGTGAGACGAGCTTTAGGAGGCTTAGATTCAATAGCCTCCAACATCACAAGCTTCACTTGTGGTCCACTGCAATTGCAGAACATTTGACTGTATATGTACCTGCTTCCTCTTAGTCCAAAGAGAAGTATATTCTTTTCCTTTTTTTTTTTTTTCTAAGCAACATCAATAGGGAGGTGGGTCATGCCCACATACTGTACTCTGTAGAATGACTGTGAGGACAATATGCAATATGTCAACTTTCAAAGAAAAGAA
>PVJA010019397.1:0-38511 GCA_004027025.1 Myocastor coypus | reverse complement strand
AAAAAAAAAAAAAAAAAAGACTGGCATGGTGGCGTGCACCTGCAATCCCAGTACTTTGGAGGCTGAAAATAGGAAAATCACTGTAAGTCTGATCTATTCAGTGATACCCTGTCGATCCTTTACTAAATATATATATATATATATCCTTTATAAAGGATATATATATATCCTTTACTATATATAAAGGATATATATATATATATATCCTTTACTAAATATATATATATATATATATATATATATATATATATATATATATATGAAGATAAGGTAGCTAAGTGTGTTTGCAGTTGTGCCTGCATCTTCTAATCTGTTACACTTGTCCTCAGGTCTATCTCTATGCCAATGCCATGCTGATTTTATCACTGTAGCATTATAGTATAACTTTAGGTCAGAGACTGTGACATTCCCTGTCTATACTTTGTTTCCCAGGATTGTTTTTGCTATTCTGGGTCTCTTCTGGCTCCAAATGAATGTGAGGAGCTTTTTTTCTGTAGCACTGTGAGGTATAATAATGGACAACTGTATTGTGGATTTTCTGCTGGTTTATGGAAAGGAGTAGAGAATGTTTAATTGGTTTTGTCTCCTTTTTTCATTTATTTCTCCTTTCTCTTAATTTCTTATATATTTCTTTCTTTGTTTCTTCTTTCAATTTTGCATGTGTATATCCGGTAATACAAATAACTGCTTGGAAGACCGCATTAGATATTACAACAAATACTGTGAAATTTATATTACTTTGTTAAGTGAATTTCTGTATCACTTGGAATTTTTATATTTTAATACTATTTTATGCTTTCTTTAAATAAAAAAAAAAAGAATTTTGTGCAGCTTTGTGGGAGTGAAGTAGGATATGAGTATATTAGGGGCACTAGAGTCCTATGAGTAAGACTTTTTTGTGGACTCGTCCAGGCCATTGCCTCCTTGTGCGGTAGGAAGGTTGTCCTCCCTGTCTAGGAGACAGTAAAAGGAGAGTGGCTTTCACAGGACACCTGACACCATTCATGTCCGATGCACAGGCAAGAATGGAGAGCTCAGCTTTGGCTGCTTTTCCCCGGGTTCTTCTAGTTGAAAATGACACCTGCACCAAAGGGACAGACTTCAGGATGGCAGCTACGAATTCCCAAATGGTCCTTCTTTCTGAAATGCTTGTAGATGACAATAAGCAGGCCCTCAATACATTTTGAAAAATTCAGCTCTAAATACTCCTGTTTTAGAGTGGCAGTGTTAGTAGAATTATCTTTCCATTTTATTTTAATGGTTAATTGCTAATTTTATAGTTTTTCTAATTAATGATATTCTGTCTTACATTAATTCTAGTAGCTCCTAAATACTTTAGATAATGGATATTTTCATTTAGATGATTATTTCTCTGCAAATTAGTTTTTTTCTGATTTTTTTTAAGTAATCAAAATGTCTTTAATTTTCTTTCTTTCTTTTTTTTTCTTTCCTTAGTGAACCAGGAAAACTTCCAGAATGTTCAATAAATCTATAGAAGAGACATTTTTAACTTTGTTCCTTTTAGTAAGAAATAGAATTATCTTTTTTTGCCATTTAGAATAATAGGGATGTGTTCATAAAGGATCTTAACCAATATGAATTTTTTCTAATTAGAAATTCTTATCAGTTTTTATGATAATTTGCTTTTGAATTTTGTCAGATACATGTTATCTATTCACATGATACTTTTGTTATTTTTTTGCCAGTAGTTTGTTGTCAGGCAATGCTGTAATACTGTGTTTGCTCAAGGACCTTGTTTCCTTTTTAAAATACGTATTTAGTACAGGGTCTCCAGGGTCTCACTATACAGATTGGACTCCTAGCGATCCTCCTGTTTTCATCCGGCCAAGCTCTGGGATTGAAGGTGTGTGCCACCACACCCAGTCTCAGTCAATGTTTCAGTGCACCCTGGGGGACATCACAGCATACCAGGGATTGAACCCCAGTTCCTGTGTCTGAGGATCTTGTTTCTTTTAGAGCCATGGTTTATTAATTTTGTTGTAACACTGTCGCCTTGTTTTGAAATTTTTTTTGTGTAGGTATTAATTTCTATAGGGGTTAGCTCAAATAAGCACCAATTGAACCATCCAGGCTTGAGAATTTAATTTTAGAAACAGTTAAACATAGGAGACATAGCTCTTGCAGTATGGTGAAAATTGGTCAGATTTTCTAGTATCTTAAATGTCAGCTTTAATTGCTGATTTTTAAAAAATCAGTTTATTCTATTGACGTTGTTAATTTTGGAAGTAACTTGCTGTTTATAATTATTTCTTGGTATAATTTTCTGATTTTTTAATATCTCTAGGATATATATTTTAATACTCAAGATTAAATATTAAAAGAACATTTATATAACAGTTGCATTACACTGTTATCAAGATATTCATTTTCAAACTTTGTAGATCATCATTCATGAGATCTCACATCATTAAATTATTCTCATAGACTTAAAAATTGTAATGTCTGGGCCAGGGAAATAGCTCAGCTATGTAAAGGCCTGTCTGTCAAGCACAACGTCCCATGTTCAATCCCTCGTACTGCAAAGAAAAATAATAATAATAATGTCAGCAAACAATACAAAGCAAATGTCATAGGAACCTGAAATACAAGGGGAACAATGTAACAAATAAATACTTGATTTACTAACTGTTAATCCACAACACTAACACTCATGCTTTCACACCTATAGGAATAACAAACTCAAATGCCGTTGGGTAATTACTTATTTCAAAGTAGCCACCAATGATCAGAATTTAAACTCAGCATTAAAACAATATAAATTTAACATAAATAAATTTGATTATATGGCCTCATCTCTAGCTAGTACCTTCAAGAATTGTTGAGAATTTTGGAGCACTGCAACAATCTGGCACATGCTTGGCCTGCGTCTGTCTACTGCTTTCATGTTGGCTCCACACGCTGCACTCCTTCTTTGCTAAGGCATCTGTTTACCTGTTCTTAAAGGGCTCCTTGTCCTTAAATATTCTTGCACGTAGTTGTAATGTTTCCCTATAATTGACTACAATTTTCTTTGACAAAGACAATTAATTTTTATTAGCCTATCTATTTAACTTTTTATTTAAACTGTTTCCTCTACATACATATGTATTTTTAACATAATTACTAGGCATTTCTGAAACTTGCTCTGAAAAGAGCCATTTTAATGTCTAGGAAGTCACTACATGCTCTCTAGTGGAAATATCTACTGCATAACTTGTACCAAGCCACTAAATGAACAGTTGACTAAAAATGGCATTCTTGAGAATACAAAAAACTTTAGGGACATCATTTTCTATACTTATTTCAAAGATGTGTTTTGATCTTTTATATGTATACAAATGATACCTTCATATAGGCTTTAAAAACGTTATTAGCCATTAGTTGTCCATTATTAGATAAAATATTCTGGAAAAATTAAATATGAAAATGCACACATTTTATATCACCCCTTACTGCTTACATTAAGGGCACCATGATTAAACATAATGCTAAAGACATTTTCGGACTACAGAAGTCCAAGAGAAGACTGCATACCTTCACTTGTCCCTCATTCTATTTGAGAATTGGCAGTCTTTAGCAGGAGCTTCACCTACACATTATGGGTTTGCATTCTGTTCACCTGACATTTAAAAATACTCACCCTTGAGTATTTTATCTGAAAGTTCTGAAATTTAATGTATTTTTCAAGTTATGCTTTTTTGGTTATTGTTCTATGATGTTCTATCTATGGTAGGCGTGTTAATCCAGAATCAACTTTAAATATCCACTTTCATTCTGAGATTCTGACTTTATATCCTGTAAGACTGTTAATGAAGGAAGTCTTAGTGATCTATGCCGAAAGAGAGACTGTTTATGTCAACTATTAAAACTTTCAAGCTTCTTCTTGATCATTTGCTTCCCCATTTTGAAATCATAGTAGGAGGCATGGTCATTCCACTAAAACTGAGATGGGAAAAAATATTAACATCAGTGAAAAAAAGAATTAATGTTGCAAAAGTTTCTACATTTTCAGTAAAAAAGAAGAAAAACAAGATGAACTGTTGGGGGCCAGCTAGATAACAGTGGATTAAACGCCTGCATAGATAGCCCTGGGGCCAGGTTGAATTCCCAGTGTGTTGTGTCAGCCCCGCCCCTGGGATGCACTGAGATGGTGATTGAGACTGAGTGTGGTGGCACGCATCTGTAATCCCAGCATTTGGGAAGCTGAAAACAGTTGGATTACTATGAGTCCGATCTATGTAGTAAGACCTTGTAGACCCCGTATACCCTCTGCCAAATACGTAACAAAAAATGAACTGTTTTAAATTTTAAAAGCCCAGCATTTTAACATAAATGTTTTTCCATCAAAACTATAAGAACCTGTATTAAGTTCCATACAATGAATCTTGTCTCACAAAAAATTGACAAAATGTTAGTTTTTCACATACTAAAACTTGCTTAAAAATGTTGAAGATATTATTATTATGTATAATCTTCCCACACCATAATTTACTCAATTTTTAGGAACAACTTTCATTTGAATAACCAATAGATAATCAATGGATTGTCATAAACTTTAAGAGAAGTTAGTATTTGCATTTTCACAAACTGGAATGCAGTGGCCTTTCTTGGTAAGTACCACGTGACAGGGGTGTTCAAGTGTAAGCTATAAAATCATAACTGTCCTGAAGTACTGATGCTTCTGCTTCATCACTTTACATATACTGCTGTGATTAACACATTGACGAAGGTGTCTAATTTTTATAATGAGTCTTTCTAGCACAAATGCATGTGAATGTAGATGTGTCAATCCTGTGAAGAAGTTGCATATTGCAAGATTATTGAGATCCTCAGGTAAAAGTCACAAGCCACACATCTTAGCTCAAATTTGTTAAAATCATAAAAATAGCTTTACAAATCCTAAGTGCAATGTTTAATGGCCACTGTTAATACAAATGTGGTTCCTAGGCATATTGCTGATTTAACTCCGGCTGTGAGAAATGAAGGCTAATCCTGTGGTTTGTCTAACAGAATTCTTATGCCAGCTCCACTGTCGACAGAAGAATCCCCTGGGAGATGTGTAGGTGGCTCACATACTTCAAAACGTGCAAATTTGCATCTTCCTCCCACCGCAGCCCCCACCATTTAAAAATTTTTGTTTTTATTCCCCGGACAAGCCATAAAAGCAAAAAGTGGACAGCTCAATGTTACTTTGTCTTCTACTTTTGTATGCCCTGTTTAAAGCAAATGTCCTTAATTGACTTGTGAGTATGGCATGCAGAACGGGAACGCCAGGAGTGCCAGCAAACAGATGGCCGTGTGGACGGCTTTCCTCCCAGGACTCGCTCCGAGTTACAGCTGTCCGGGGTTGCACAGAATGTCTGGGGCACTGTGTTCTGTCGCTTGCTATTTCAGTGATGAATATGTGCACAGATAACCCTCTTCCTTTGAGAATTCTGTCCCTTTTGCATGTCTTTCATGTGAAATGCACAGTGCTGTGTATGCTCATGGAATTCCAAGAGGTTTTATTTAAAAGGTGACCGCATGAAAAGATTCAAGAATGTCTCAATTGATGATGAACTCTATCCAGCTGTAAGCTGGTACTCAGACTTGGAACCAATAAAGTTGATTAGAGTGAATAAAATACCTCATGTTTTCCAAGTTAATTTTTAAAACAAATTACAAAATTTATAGTGTTCCTCTCTTGAGGAATAAGAGCACATTTATATGAATGTAAAATTACAGCAGATATGCCTTTTGTTGATAATTTTTTTGAACAAAGTACATGTGGTTTTGCTACTGTTACCTTTCTAAATATAGTTCTCTCAAGTAAAATCTGATAAAATGTAAACATGTTATTTACTAACAAAACATAACTTAAAATTGAATTAATTGATTTCTATGAAGTACTATAACGTCATAACTGGAAAAATGCTTCAGAAGTCTTTCTTTTAGCTTTAGAGTCTATTCACTCAAGTAGGATAGAGCGTTACACACAGCTTCTTGGAATACCATTTGGTTCAGTTGCTTGTTTCTCATTGCTGAGACAAAATGCTCAGGGCCTAAAATCAAGGAAGGAAAGGTCTGTTCAGTGCACAGTTTACAGTGCTTTCTGCTCAGTTTGCTGGCCCAAGGTAGGGGGCATGGTGAAGCCCAACTTTTTTTTTTGTTTTTCATTAATTTTAATGAGAAAGAAATAGCAATGAGACAGATTCAAAACAACTTAGTATGACACCATAATTAGTACACTGCATATTGTCTTCATAGTAGTTATTAAGAGAATACAATGCAGCCATGATATCTTATTTAAGCACATTAGTGTAAATCTTTCCTCTCATTGAACTAAGAGAAAGTAGCTGTATATCTATCCTATTTTTTCACTACAAAATGATCTTTCATTTATTTATCCCTTTTTTTTTTCAGAGATGGGTGTTCCATTGTCACACAAATATTGTAGGTGCATGTATTCAGCAAAATAACCCAATATAGTCCAATAGTCCATAGTAGTAGGTTATCAGCAGAACTGGCAGTGTCAGAAGTTGTTGACTTGAACCTTTTATAGCTCACCATATTAATATGGCTTTACTTTTTATACCTGATGATTAGACTTTTCTGCTGGATAGTTAAAACCGAGATAAAGGAAGACACATGGAACAAAATGTGCAACTTTTGTGTCTGACAAGGTCAGTCAAATCCCCTCAGGACTTACCCTGAATCATGTACAGCAGTTTGTAAACCTTTTGTCAGTTTCAGCCATTGCTGACCATTGCTTGACCAACTTGCTCTCTGTGCAAGCGTGAAAGAAAGTTTTCTCTCTAGATGACTCTCCTTAAGCACACTATACATCATCAATCATTTTCCTCTGTAGCCCCATAATGTCCTTGATCAGATAATTTGGATATCACTGATATTCAGATATCACCAACAATAAAGTTTTTACAATATTTAAAGAAACTTCATCCTTTCCTGAGAAATATTGGCATTTAATATTCATTTGTACATTTTAACAATAATATATATCAAATTCAAGCCATGGTGACATACTGAGTCTAGTTTCAAATTAAAATTGAAATCAAAGACCTAAATATTAAAACACAAACATCAAATAAGAGAGAACAGGTGTAACTCTTAAGGATACAAGTATAGGCAAAGATGTCATATACTTGATCTAAAACCTGATCACACAGTGAATAACACAAAGACTCAATAACTGGGATCTCATCCCACTAAAAAGTTTTCATACTATGAAAGAAAATCACAGAAAAGATAACTTGTAAAATGAGGAAAAAGTTGCCCACTTGTCTTTCAGATGAAAGATATAACTGGAACATATAAAGAAATGAAAAAAAAAAAAGAAAAATAAAAAAAGCCGGGCGTGGTGGCGCACGCCTGTAATCCCAGCACTCGGGAGGCTGAGGCAGGAGGATCAGTGTGAGTTCGAGACCAGCCTGGGCTACAAAAGTGAGCTCAAGGCCAGCCTCAACTGCATAGTGAGACCTTGTCTCAAAAAGACAAAAAAAAAAAAAAAGAAAAAAGGAAAAAGAAATGAAAGTATGAAAGTGTTGGTAAGATAGTTCAGCAGAGAAGTGCCTCCTTAGGCAAGCTTATGCAAATGTGTAGGGAATGTAGTTCAATTCCTGGTACCGCATGCCAGCCCCAGCTGCAGGGTGGACTGAACCAGCCACAAAAAGAAGAAAAAAGAAAAAAGAAAAAGAAAGAAAGAAAGAAAGGAAGGAAGGAAGGAAGGAAGGAAGAAAGAAAGAAAGAAAGAAAGAAAGAAAGAAAGAAAGAAAGAAAGAAAGAAAAGACCTGACAAAGGTCAAATTCTACAAATTTCAAGATCCAATGGGCATCTGAGAGAAACACACCATTTTTCCCTAGTATGAAAGGCTTAAAGAATGAATGAAGGGAGCTGGGGAGATGGCTCCGAGGCACAAGTGCCTGCTGGGCAAGTGCAAGGTCGTGAGTTTGAACCCCAGTCCCACCAAAAAAAAAAAAAAAAAAAAAAAAGAATGAATGAAGACAGATGTGCATGCTACATATTGTGAAATAGGAGCACATCTTCAAAAGGAAAGAACTAGGATGGCCAAGGAGCAAAGGCGGGAGGAGAAGCGGAAAAGACAACTAAGATAGGACAAAATGGGGGGAAAGAAGCTTTGTAAATGGAGGCAGGGAGAGAGATGAGCTGAAGGGAGGAGAGGGCATTGGGATAAAAAGAGAAATCAAAATATACCATGTCAGGTGCAAGGCTTTCTCACGGCTGTGACCATTATGTATACCAGAAGCGTACCAATGCACTTAATCAGCAGTTTTTGAAGTTAAAGCAGAGATTGCATCAGTAGCAAGAACTACCAACATTTGGCCTTTCCTTTTTGTAAAAATGAGCCATGGGTATAGTGAAATAGGATCTTTGTTTAACTTACTTTTAGCTTTAGGGTCTTTTGTCAATACTCGGGTCATCTCAGAAGACTTTGTTATTAGAGAAAAAGAGAATACCTAGCCTGTCATACTTGTCTTTACTGATAAGAACAGTCCTTTTTGATATGAACCAGACCGTTTGTCATTCTACCCATTGATACAAACATAATCCTTCTGGAGGAAAGTATTCTGAATGAAGTCTGCTAGTTAGCAGGAGCAGTTAATCACTACAAAATAGTAAGCAAGGAAGTCAATCAAGCAAAGCTTCAAAACAACTGTTCTTTGTAGAATCCTAAATAAAAACTTGATACGGGAATTTTGTGAGTCCAGAAACTTCGTATCCATTCATATCACCTTCAAACAGTGGTGACTTCTACCCTCATGGCTGAAATCTGAGTAGCATACTTCTTTGTCCACTGTATTTGCTTCTCCCTTTAGCTTATATTTTGTTCTATTAGGAAAACTCTTGCCGTTGGGTCACCCACACAGGAAAGCCACATGGTCCACTTATCCTTAGGCCTAGCACTGTGGAGAGGCAAAGGGAACTGGGAAATGGATTGGTTCACAAGCTAGCAAATAAATCTCCCTGCAACCAGGTGATGCATAAATAGCACAGGAAAAATACAGTATTTTGTTGTCCAATAGTAGATTCAGATGGCCTTGTCACGGAGTGATTGAGCACACTACAATACATTTAAATGTGAAGATAAAATGAAAAATTCCCCTCAAAATGATAATATAGACACTGTAGACTCAGGCTTCACCCATCTCCTCAGTTCCTGTGGACTTCATTACTTATTGAATTGATGCATATTATTTCCATGAGGAACACATCCTTCCATTTGGAGTACAGAATTTTTCCCCACAGGCCTATTTTAAATTTATCTGTAATGGAAATAGTATATTTAAGATTTTAAGATGTGAACAGTTATCCCAATGTATTCTTGAAAGTTTTTCTTTATTAGATTATGAATAATCTTATGCCTGGACACATATGGCTGTGTTATAAACTAGACACTCAAATGTCACCTTCGTGCTGTCCCATGCAAGGAGGAAAATTCTCCTTTCTGTTCCTATCGTTCCCAGCTGGAAATGTCCACTGAAATGAGTTATAATCACTGCACTGAACCATTGCCATTACAGAGTTAGCGGGTAATGGATTAGTTCCGAAATAATGGTGTAGGCTGTATTATGTTATAATTTGTTTTTTTTAGTTTCTTTTCATTTCATTTCATTTCTTTTTTCTTTTAATGCATCTTGTACAGGGTCTCACTATGCAGCTCAGACTCATGGTGATCCTCCTGTCTTCCACCTTGCCAGTGCTGGGATTGCAGGCATGTTCCACCACAACCAGTCTCTGTGGCTGGCTCAGTGTGCCTGGGGGCAGGTTCAGCACAGCATGTGGCATTAGGGACTGAGCCCTGGCCCCTGTGCTTGCCTAAACAAGTGCTTAGTCTGCTGAGCTATCTCACCTGCCCTATGATTTATTTTTCTCTCTCTCTCTCTCTCTTTTTTTTTTTTTTTTTTGTCTTTTTGAGACAGGGTCTCGCTATGCAGTTCAGGCTGGCCTTGAGCTCACTTTTGTAGCCCAGGCTGGTCTCGAACTCGTACCAGTCCTCCTGCCTCAGCCTCCCGAGTGCTGGGATTACAGGCGTGCACCACCATGCCCTGCTTTATTTATTTATTTATTTATTTATTTATTTATTTATTTATTTATTTTGTTTTTGTCTTTTTGACACAGGGTCCCACTATGCAGTTCAGGCTGGCCTTGAGCTGACTTTTGTAGCCCAGGCTGGCCTTAAATTTGCACTGATCCTCTTGCCTCATCCTCCCCAGTGCTGATATGTGCCACCATGCCTGGCTTTAGGGTATATTTTATAAATATTATCTAAATTGCATTTCTCCTCATAAAGAGGTTGTCTCCATGTTTCTCAAGAAAGACGATACGCTTGGAACTTTATCACTTGTAGCAGTTTCATATCCGTCATGAGTCCTCAGAGCTTTTCTCAACACCCTTACGCAATCACCAGGTACAAATCATGATGGTTGGCGAAGCTAAACTAGTCAAGTGGCCCCGGTTGGTCATCAGAAGATAATCACGACGATTCTTGGAGAACTTATTTAAAGCACTACGAGCCATATGTGATTACATTTCTTTAATGCTACCCTGGTTTTGGCTCTGCTATCTGTTCATAAGCACATCATTAGCATTCGGAAGGAATTTTTGAAAAGATAATGACTACAAAATGACCTTTTAAGTGATGCTGTGGTAGTTATACGAAATGATTCATTGGCAATAAAGTTTTAAAAACATAGTGCACTATAGCCTAGTGCATGTGCACTCCTGTCTTAGCGAGCTGCAAGGAAATGCGCCCCGGAATGCAGACTGCACCTGACAAGGAACCCAGGTTCATTACTGCCACAGTGATCAATAACCTCCACTAATGTGTTCAGCTGGCGACACAGAGCAGATCAATGAAACATGCCACTTGCTTTGGTTTTAGGAAATGAAGCTTTTAGTTCTTAATTAAAGGAGGGCACTCACATCCGTAATGATGTTTGCAATGAATATTACCACAGAGGACATGGAAATAAATTTGAGATTTTCATTAAAGAACTGCATAAGGAAGGAGAAAAACAAGAGTTAAAAATATGAGTATTTTGATTATTGCTTCCTTAGATTTTTCCCATGAAAATTCAGAAAACTGCATCCCCTTGAGGAGAAATATTACCAAAGAGTCTATTTTTTAGTCATGGCATCTAAAGAAGAAACAGTTTATGCAGTGATTTTACATATAGTGACCAAACAAACAGAGCCTTTGAAGAGGAGGCCACAGAATTAACTTCCTGGTGAATTTACAAAGGAGAACTCAGAAAAGTGGAAGATATTACAGAAACATATGAGTATTTTCTAGGGCCCAATGTTAGACTATAGCATTCAACATTAAATTGTTTTTTGTCAGTGTTAAAAGATCGAGACGTTTCTCGTGTTACTATAAAAATATCACTAAGACGGTGACTGGCATGACGTTGCATACCTATAATTCCAGTGCTTGGGAGGCAGAAAACAGGAGGGTGACTATGAGTCCAACCCGTGTAGTGAGAGCCTGTAGACCCTGTACTAAATACATAAAAATTTATTAAAAGTATTAACCATTGTAGCAATCCCGGAGCTGTGTTATAGTGAGAAATAGATTACAAACATTTCTGTTTATATCCAATGAAAACAGTGATATGAATTTTGAATTTGGGGCCAAAAGAACAATGATTTATCAATATCGTGGCAAAATTTTTATTTATTTTATGGAAAGATATTGGTAGTATGAAAGAAAGTGCATTTCGCCCAAATTCTCTGTAGAGATAAAATGCAGTTGGAGGAATGAGTTCCCTACGTGAATATCTGATATTTCTTCCTCAATATTTCCATATGCTTATTATTGATTCCAGCTGGCTATGACAAATTTATTTGAATTGAGATAACTTCGTTTCTTAGTTTATTTGTAAGATGTAGAGTTCTGACTTGTTTCTTACTTGCAACTTAATATGACCCTGGATGTGGGAAAAATGTGGTTATTTGTAAATTATTTCTAACTTTGTACATATTTGCAATTTAAACATATTTTCTGTTATTAAATAAGTTAGACTCTGAAACAGATTGAAATAACCTGTGTTTTCCAAGCATCTCTTTCTCTTTTTTGCTGATGTGGATGAAAACTGTCATCTGGAGTACTCATCCTTCTCTCTCCTTAAAGATGAGGCCCAACGTGTCAAAGCTCGGGTGCAGCTTTCAGAGCATTTGCGCAGCCTGGCGTGCACTGTCGGCATGGGAGCTGCTTGGCTTTCACGGGTGCATCTTAAATGTGGTGGCCTCGTTCTGGGTTCCCCGCTCAAGTGGCCACGCAGTCACAATGGGTCCCGGGTCGGACACTGGGGCCACAAGAAGAGAAAACACTGAGGCCTGGGAGAACCTCCAACCAGGAAACACAGCCCGGGGTGGCAGGCTCACGCAGCTGCTCCCGCAGGAAGCTGGTCCACAGGAGAAGAGGAGGTGGAAGGCGGCTGGCCTGGGGAAGCCATGCGCGGCCCAGAGCACCATCCTCGGGGCTGTAGCCACCGCGCTCTGCTCAGCTGTTCCCCATGAGCTGTTCTGATCGGGTTATTATATTCCATTTAACGAACAGCAAAAGCGCAAGGCTCTACCGCAACTGTGCTATGCATTTCAGTAATTTGTAGTTTTAAGCCTAGGGAAATGTATTCTTGTCTTAGTTACTTTTGACTCGATGCTGGGACAAATACCGGACCCTCAAGATGAAGGAAGGAAAAGTTTATTAGCTCACAGTTACTGGAGGTTTCAATCCATATTCGGCTGGCCCAAGGCTGAGTGGAACAGGGCAGACAGCATCCAGTTCATGGGGGTGAAACAGCAACGAAATGGTGACAGAGGCAACTGACCAACCAGGGCAGCAGAGAGCAACAGCAAGAGCTTCAGTCAGTCTTTCTGTCTCTCTTTATATTACATTCAGGCTCTGTGCCTTAGGATATCCACCCTAGACCACACCCATAGTCCCAGCCATACTCACACCAATAATCCCATCAGTATAAAAACTCATAACCCCAGGGATCATGGATCAAGTCTCAAACTCTAGACCAGTACTAAATCACATAATCCCAGTGACTGACTCAAGTCTCAATCTATAGAAGTCCCTGCCCCATGAGTACATGAGGCTTTGGGGGGACAACTAGACATAAGCCATAACAATTGTTTTTACTAGTTTAATTCTTCCACCAGGGTTCTTGACATCAAAACTTTTAAAACATTTCTTTTTTTCTTTCTTTCTTTGTATTTTAGGGAAGGGCCTATAAAGTGCTCAGGGTCTCACTACTATATCTGACCCATAGTGGTCCACCTGATTACAGACTCCCAAGAGCGGGGATTACAGGCGCACGCCACCACGCGCAGTCTCAATAGCTGTCTCAGCGCACCCCGGGGTCAGCCCACCACAGCAGGCCTGAACCCTTGGCCCTTGCACCTATTACCTATTGCAGTTGCTTTGAATTGCTAAGCTATTTGGCTGGTCCTTTAGGGTTTTTTGTTTGTTTGTTTGTTTTGTTTTTTTCTGGCTCAGGCTGCCTTAATGGTGGGCCAGGTAGGCTTGTGGAGCTGAGGATTGAACCCCAGTCCCCTGTGACTGACTGTGTTTGTCTGAACAGGTGCTTAAACAACTGAGCTAAGCTGCAGGACCCTTACAACACTTCCATGTCACTGAAAAAAGAAGAGGGAGAGAGAAAGACAGACAGAGAGAGAGAGAGAGAGAGAGAGAGAGAGAGAGAGAGAGAGAGAGAGAACCCTGGGTTTTGAACTTAAAAACTCTGAATTTGGCAATCTCTCCTGCAGTGCGTCCCATCCCGATATTTCTTTTCCTCTTTCTCTTCTTTTTCCTTCATTCCTTCATTCCCTGGCTCTTCCATTCCTCTGTCCTTGGTTCCCTCTCTCCTTCTCTTCCTCTTCTCTCCCTCCTCCTCTTCTTCCTTTTCTCTTCTTTTCTTTTGCCAACACAGTAGCTCCTGGAGAATCTCGGAACCAGGTGACGGCTCACCCCCTCACCTACTCTTCGTCAAGCCGTTGTGAATGAAAATTTGCAGTTGCTCAGTGAGAGAAAGTCTAGATTCAAACAGAAATAGCAGGCATGCCTTTCGGGTTTCTGTCGCTGCTTTTTGCTGTTGTTTGTGTGAACTATTGCTGTTGTTTCTTTTTTCTCGTAATATACGCATGTAATGCCTCTCACTCCATCACAGTACTTCAACACGATCTCACCTATGCTGGTACAATTCTTCAAATTTCTGCCTGATTTAATTCCTTTGTTCTGTACCAAAGCTTGAACCCAGGATTCTCCATGCATTCAATAAGCCTTTTACTGCTAAGAATCATCTCCAGGTTTACATTACTGGAAAAAAAAATGGAATAATGGATACATTTAAATGATTGTCACAAAACACAGCACATGGAAAATAATGTTTAACTTGGGGACAATAAATATTTATTCACCTGAAGGAAAAAAAAAAAAAAAAGGAAAGAGTCCTAACCAATGCCAGTTACTAAGGGCATTATAAGTTATGTTTTAAAATCTCCATTAAAAATAAACAAAGAGCAGAGCATGCAGGGCAGGAGTGACAGAGGCCGAGGCTGGTCCCTTCCCTTGTCAGCACGTGGCCCGATCCCTCACCCCTCGCACTTCACCCCGTGAGTGAAAAGCAGCGGCTCCCGTCCTGCCCAGAGCTGTGAGCTGCAGTGCTAACAGGGCCATAGAACATGGATCTCCACCAGGCTCTCAGCACCGTTTTCATCTGGCTGCACAAACAATACAAACACGGCATAGGCTATTTCTTTTATAAATAAGTCATACTTGGAATGGACACAAATTAACTCCTTTTTAACAGAGTATCATCCTGCTACCTTGTAATCATGACCTGAATAGACCTCAGAGTAAAGAATTATCATACAGTGCATTCTGAAAGTACAAGTTCTGAGTGGCCATTTCATTAGGGAATATCATTTTTTTTTCCTCTTCCCTGAGATACCCGACTTTAGAACTCTCAGCCACCGAATTTTGTAAACTGAGGCTTTAATTTTGATGTAATTTCCAAGCTACTTGTCTGGCATATCTTAACTAAACAAATAGGCCAATTAAATCCTGCAAGTATCACTAGAGTTTGTGAGCAAAGTATCACCGGATACATAACATACGTTTTGTAATAGTTACAGTCGTAGTGCAGTTTCATAGGATGCACTGGAAGGAGTTTCAAAGAGGAGAAGGGCCAAGCGTAGAAAGACTTCATCCATTTGAGTGACAGAGCATGCCAACATTTTTATTTTTTAGTAAATAAATCAAATTTTCTTGTCGCAGATGCAATAGACAGAGACTTGCAAATTATTGTTTTCCCCTGGCTAAACAGAAGTAAGTAAAAGCTGGCAAGTAACAGAGCAGGAATCCTGACCCAGCTTATTGAACTCCGAAGATCACTTTGTTTTCATTGGTGAGACTCCTGTGCTACCTTCCCAGAAGTCTCCACCAATGCGCCTTTCACTTCACTGGATGTTTAACAGCCTGAGTCTATGGAGAGGGCTTCATGAACAGGTTTAGAGAGGATCTAATTTGTGTGCAATCTCAGTTCTTTCACTCATGTGTTAAAGATGTTTTAATGCAGAGTCTTCCTTTCATGTTAGAAAATTTGTCACAACCATAGAGTTAGTAGTTAAGAACACTAGATCCTTAGGGAACCAAGGCGTGGTATTTTGTGGCCAGCAGCAAAACTCTACCCAGCTGGTGCTTGGGACCTACAGGTTTCATTGGATTTGCAATTGCGTTAATGCGTTTTGTGTCGCTATCATCACCATCTAAGAAAACATTCAGAAAGAAAACCCAGGAATGCTATAAATGACTGGTGAAATACAGTTAATTGCTGTGGTTCCCAAGGGGCCTCCAAGAAGTTGGATTTTCATGTGATCTCTCACCTTCAGCATCGGAGCCCTGCACGGCTTCCTTGTTATGGCTGCCTTAATTGCTAGGACTTCAGCCCTGAGTCCTGATGCAAATGTGCGAATCTGGTGGCTCACGCTGTCAGAAATCCTGCCATGTGCTCTTTTAGTTAAGATGTTTCTTGCAGTTTTAGTTTTGAGTTCAGCCAGAAATATTCCAGGGGAATCAGAAAGCACCCAGAAAGTTAGGTGTAATAATTCAATTATATATCAATTGAGACATATTGATCTCTTATGCTTTGTAGTCCAAGAAAACAAGTTAGCCCCCCAAATTAGGAAATTATTGCAGCTTTAACCATAGGCAGCTCTAAGACTCTTACTCGGAAACACTTAAGACCTAATTCAATGAATGAAAAATTTACTTTTCTCTAAGCTTATGAGACCAGTGTCTGTATACTAGCTTTCTCAAATTCTGCTTTTTAAGTAAATACCATATCATCTTTAAGGTGAAATATAATGAAGTATAGTCTATTGAATAATATTCCTTTTCAGTTAACAAAACATTCACTTACAAAAATCATCTTGGAGGGGCATTGGAGATAGCTTAGTGGAATAAGTGCTTCACTGGCAAGCCTAAGGTCCTGAGTTCAATCCTTGGTGCCACCAAAAAGAAAAAGGAAATCATACCGGTGCTTGTTACTGCTTTTCGTGGACTGAGTTAACATCAGCTTGGTGCATGTCTTAGTTACTTTTTGCTCGTTGCTGGGACAAATACCTGACACTCAAAATGAAGGAAGGAAAGGTTTATTTAGCTTACAGTTCATAGAGGCTTCAGTCCGTATTCGGCTGGCCCAAAGCTGAGTGGAACAGGGCAGAAAGCATCCAGTTCATGGCGGCAGAACAGCAACAAAATGGCGGCAGAGGCAGGCAACCAAACACGGCAGCAGAGCAGCAGCAACAGCTCGAGTCTGTCTCTCTTTATATTACATCCAGGCTCTCCGCCTTAGCCTCCACTTTAGGCTACACCCATAATCCCAGAAGTACTAAAACCCATAATCCCAGGGATCACGGATCAAGTCTCAAACTCTAGAAGTCCCCGCCCAATGACTACATGAGGCTTTGGGGGGACAACTAGACATAAACCGTAACAGTGCACATGCCGTGCCTTCTTCTTATGTAATCTAGGTCCTTTTCCTGTGATTTTGAAGCGACATAGTCAAGGAAGCTACAGTTAAATGTTTGAGGCTAACTCCTGATGGTAACTAAGGCAGACAGAGTTAGGGCTTTTGTCAGCTTCCAGGTTCCTCCGAAAGTCACATGGTTCCTGCTTTTTCTTTTATTTTTTTTCTCTTAGCCTGAGCTTCCATTTGTAAATTAAAGCCCATGGATTAGAGTACTTTGAAGCCCCAGTCGGAGTGAAGCACTCCATGCTGGTGGGTGCTCAAATGCCAGCGAGGCACACAGACGGGCGAGCCTCTGAGCAGCGCTCGCAGGGGGAACCAACAACGCATTCCTCGTCTGCGTGACTTGCAGACCATAGTGTTTCCCCGCCCAGGCTGCGCCCATGGCCCAGTCCGGGCTGCCTGAGGGCTGCTCTGTGGTGCGTTTCCCACCGAGAGGACCCTGAGAAGGGCCTGTCGCACGCTGAAGGTGGCAGCTTGGTGTAGCTCAGAATTTAACAGACGGGCGCTGATGGCCAGAACGTTTGCCACAGGATGTCTAAGTGGAGTGACTCCTGGGAACACTGGCTGTGCTCACGTTTGTAGAAAGAAATGTTTCAGTAGCTTATATAACATTTGCCTGAATTTGCTGACTCCAAGCTAAAGGTTATAAATGCACACTAAAAATTTTAATAAAAAATTTCAAAAATCAGATGTGAAGATTAGTTTGTTTTTACACTGAAGAATTTTATAAGTTTTGAGCTATGTTGCGATAATTCAGTTCACGCATGTAGTGTGAACTGATAAAGTTAAATAAATTTGTGGTTAATATTCTTTTTAAAATCACTATGTACAATCAACAGCATTTTAAAAACAATTTCCCTTGTGTATCCACAATATTTACTGTTTCAATTATTCCCAAAATGTTTGCTTTGATGCTGCAACTCTCAGACGCTTGCACTGTTTCACTGGTGCTTCACGGGAGCAAGACCAAGCCTGCGTTACTTGGGATACTTGATGCTAGTTGTTCTCACAAAGATGTGCTCAGTGGCTCACGTCTTGTTTCTAGGAGGTAGTGCTTAGTGGACTGGGCTGTGTTGGCTCTGGTCGCTCGCACTGACCCTCGCCGGCACATCTAGCCCCACCTGTTGCCAACCACCAGCAGGTTCCAAGGAAACTAAAGAGTCATAGCAGTTTCTAGAAGAGTTCATGGGCCTTTAAATTCCCCAAGCTAATGCTGTCCTTCAAAATCTGAGAGTGTCCCATCTTCCTACAGCTTAACCTAGGAGGGCTTATATATTAATAAATCAAAATTCTTGCCTTTAGTTAAATAATTCACTTGCAGTCTTTAGATTAATAATTAGCAGTTAGAAAAGCATCTTAAAACAATAAGTAAAATACTATTGAATTTGTAGTCTCCACAAAAAGGAAGGTGTCAGACCCAGCTAGTTACAATCCCTATTCCAATTTTTAAAACTAATGTCTCAGTTGGGCTCCTCCTCCGAGTTGTTTTCCATTCTAGTTCTTGTGTTTAGGCAATAGATTCTTAATATTTCCATTGAGTTTGCTTTGTGTGGCCTAGGGGCTGCCACACTTCAAAGGGTCATGCAAAGAGCCAACAGTGAGTGTGCAGGACTCCTGCAGGAAGTGTGGGATGACCAGCCGTACTGGTGAAAATCAAGGGTAAGCAACGACTTAGAGAAGCAGTACCTTTTATAACAGCACCAAAGAAAATGAAATACTTAGGGATTAATCTAATTAAAGAAGTAAAAGACCTTTTGAATGAAAACTACATTACTCCGAACAAAGAGATCCTAGAAGATTTCAGAAAATGGAAAGATAGTCCCTGCTCCTGGATAGGAAGAACCAACATTGTTACGATGGCCATACTCCCTAAATTGTTATACAGATTCAATGCAACTCCTATCCAAATACCATCAATATACCTCACAGATCTGGAGAAATAATTGCTAAAATTTATTTGGAACCACAAAAAAAAAGAACCCAGAATTGCAAAGGCAATTCTGGCCAACAAACGTAGGGCAGGAGGCACTACAATTCTTGAGCCAAAGTTATCCTACAAAGCTACAGGCATAGGACAACCTAGAACAAGGAGCTTCCCTCTTAAGGGAAGGGGCAGCCAGCTCTGACCTCTTAAGTTTTGAGAAATATAAAGTACAATAAATTTCCAGTAACATGAAATGCAGCCCATCTGCTCCTCAGGCTTTTGGAAGTCATTTAATATAAAATAACTAGATGTTTCTCCGATCTCAGTTTATCATCTGGACTCTGCAAAGGAACTGGGCTAGAGAGTGTGGACACCAAGGGATCATTTTGTTTTAACTTCACAGAGCACCTAAACCAACTCCTGTGCCCTTCTTACTATAATTAATTCTAAACAGCAGGGCTGTGTGGCTATTCAATTCACGTTGGAAATTCAGAAGCTATTCTCTTCCTTATTTCCAATAAAAATGCTCCTCAGCTAAAAAGAAATTGCAGCGCTCTCTGACCATTCTCATATAAAAGGACTATAACTTCCACATGAAATGTGCTGAATTCCTGTCTGCTGTAATCGAAGAGTGAATTCCAAGGAACAACGAAGGTTAAGAGCAGGAAAAAATTATTAGACAGATAGCTCTGAGAGGCAGGCAGGTCCCAAGCGGGTTGCCACACAAGACTGATTTCACAAGACCGGAAACAGCCATTGGATTTTCCCACCTAACTCCAGGGCCTTTAGACATGCCCATTGCAGAGCAGTCTTCTGTCTGCAAAGTGCTGACACCCACACATTGCCTGGGGTGTCCATGCCAAGGATTTACAAGATGTATAGCAACAAAAATAGGAGTAAATTTCATTTTGTTGGGGCCGACCAAATAGTTGAGTGGATTAAAGTGCCTGCAAACAGGTGCAGGGGCCAGGGATTTGATCCCTGGTGCCTGCTGTGCCACCCCATCCCTAGGTCACACTGAGATGGCAGTTGAGACTGGGCATGGTGGTGCGTGCCTATAATCCCAGCTCTTGGGAGGCTGTAAACAGGTGGGTCACTATGAGTCCCATCTAGTAATGAGACCCTGAACACCCTGTAGACCCTTTGCGGAAATTTAAAAAAAAGATACTCTGTTGATTCTTGGAAAAAACATTTGTCATAATGATTCTTCACATTCCTGAGGGCAAGATAGGAAGGAACTCCACTGGCCTAGAAGAGGATGGAAAGTAGGTATTAGAAGGGCTACGAGTAACTCATAGTGGTTTGGCACCTGCATTGCACTTACTAAACTGAGAGGTAGAGCACAGTATTCACTGTATAGCAGCCACAACCCACGCATTAGCAAAACAGCATAGCCCAGTTTGTTACCTTCCCTACACACTTAAGCACTGGGCATGCAGGGTGGGCAATGAGCAGAGGTGGAGGCTGCTTGCGAGTGTAAGAGAATGGGAGGGTATGAGAGAAAAGTAAGCTATCAAGCTGCTTCTCAGCTCAAATTTCCTGACAGCATTAAGTATCATTTTATTGTCTAATTGTCTGCATGTAGCAGCACCCCAAGACATGGGACATAGCGCAAGGAGGACTGAGTTTAGGCTCTACAGCTTAGCAAGAGCGGTGAAACGAGGAGCCCAGGAATCCTTCCCTGGACTGCACGTTTTGGCCCTGCAGGTGCTGTGCTTTGTTCTTGCAACTGGGTCTCAGGCCCATGCTCAGTGGCAGGGAAACTGTGCTTGGGATATGGGGTGGAGGAGTTTGCCCTTGTGTGTCACCCTGGACAGGGGAAATTCTGAAGTTTCATCCATCCTCGAGATGGTGTTACATATCCTCCTAACCTAAAGTGATTTTCTGTATTTGGCATTTTTATAGACAAGTGCTCATTTTTTTATGGGCTTCATATGAGAGTTTTTAGTTGCTAATAGGAGAGAAAAACTGAGACAAACTGAGATTAAAACCTTCAGTGTATCTCTCTTTGTCATTCTCTCTGACCTTTGCTAGAATCGTATCTAAAAAAAAAAAAAAGAAATACAATATGATAGAAGAAAACCAGGATGGAGATTTTAAAAAACATATCTCCTCCTCCCATGGTGGGTGATTGATTGAGATAGCCTTCCTGTGAGTTACAGCATCACCCTGGGAAGATGACAGCAAGGAGTCTTAAAAGCTAAGATTTTCTCCTTATCCTTAGAGGAGCAGATTGGAAAGCGAATTGAGAAAGAACAGGTTCAATGTTGTTCTCCATGACCATGAAGGATATCAGGCCAGACTGTCCCAAAGCATCCTGTCCTCCTAGATTTAAGGACAGAAACAGTGCTAGTTACTTATTTGACTGAATAGACTAGTCCCATGCTTGTATTATAGTTTTTTTTTTGTTCCCTATGTAGGCTAAATTGTAGCTATAGTTTTCCCTAAAGAGATACAAAATTGGCTGGCCAGATAACTCGGCAGATTAAAGCACCTGCTTAGGCAGAGTACAGCAGCTGGGGTTAGATCCCCAGGCCTGCCATCATGGCCCCACCCCAGGGGCGGGCTGGATGGTGATTGAGACTGGGTGTGATGATGTGCACCTGCAGCCCCAGTGCTTGGGAGGCTGAGCCCGGGAGGATCACTGTGAGTCAGATCTGCGTACCCTGATCTCCCTAGTTTGTCATCTTATTTTAGACAGTGGCACTGGAGAAAGGGTGCACAGGAATGCCTCCTAGCAAGCTTTGCTTTTCTTGACAACCAACCAATAAGATTACACAGATTGGACAATATTATTCCAGTAGAGAAATAGATCACATAGCAAGGGCACACAGAAAGAACAGGCATTTTTAGAACGGGGTCCAGATGTTCTGGTCACACGCCGGGGTGGCTGATGCCTCTCCGGATTTTAGGAGTCCAGGTGCTACCAGGTACCAGAGAACCTCAAGGCTTGGCTTGCCTCTTAGAGAGCAACGTAGGTCTGGTCCTTGTATCTTTAGTTTGAGGCCCTAGAATTTGACAGATTCGCCCCCAGAGAGCACTGTAATGGACACAACTCTTCTCTGCCACGACTGCCGCCAGAGCCCAGCCCTGTGTGACCTCCTATGAGTTTCTACTTAACTTATCTATCTATAATAACTTCGTGCATAAGAATATCTTCTAGCCTAACAAAAACTTTTCTCTATGTCACTCTCTTTACTCAAGGAAGATCAATACATTATAACAGAAAAACGTAGGGAATATAATTTCAGGTCTTGTCACTTTTATTCTTTGCTGCAACTAGTATCTTAGGTAAAAACACGTAACTAATTTACAGCTATGTTATTGTCAAAAAAGAAATAATACTGAAGTGTACATGCTTATAAATTTAGTGTAAAATCCTACGATAACATTTTGTGTATTATGAGTTTGCATATCTCTCTATTCATATATGCTACCCTGATTTAATGATAAATCATATCTAGTGTCTATAAATCATTTTATATTATATTGCCGGAGCTTTTCAAGAGACATTCTTCACATTTTTATATGAGGACCATGTGATTACATTGATATCTTCCCACAAATAATCTATATTCCATGAAATTTATTTCACCTGGTATTCTCTCAAATATAAGAATTTCCTAGTCAGAGAATTTTGAGAAATGCTGTCCCTAGTCTTTACCTTATGCTATTTCTCAAGGGACATTAACCATACTACTATGAAATGTCGGAGTCATGTGTGTAAACAAATGCCAAAGCTACCCAAAATTGCTTTCCAGAAACCTCCATCAGCTACCTTTATGAGAAAGTTTGAGATTAACACAAAGAACTGGAGAGAGAGTGCCGAGCGTTCCCTAGAGATGTGTCAGTGAATGTCCCAAGGCACAGATAAAATCATTATTCTCAAGGAACTTATGGATGAAGTCCACAGTCTCTGTTCACACCCGGTGAAGAAAGTAGTCTTGAGAGTGTAATCCTGTGCCAACAAAACCTGGATTCCATTATTTGAGAAAATAAGCGAATTACGCAGGAAGCCTTGCAGGGATCCTAGGCAGACTCTGACCTCATGATGAAGAATAGTAGCAAGGAAGAGAAAGAAATCCAAATCTTTGAAGCGTACACCCTGGACTCCCTAAAACCTAAATGAAGTATCTGTGTGCTCTCAATAGCCAATCTTTACTTAAGATAAACAATATAGGTCCCAGATCCACATGACCTATTCAGTCACCAAATACAGTACACCTAACTTACGAAATTAGCTTTTTCCTCCACAAATGTTGTCCCCCCTGACAGCTAAGCTTGATTGTCACCTTGGAGGGATGCAGGCCCCCAGAGAGGGGGCTGGGTATCATATTGGTCCACTGAAGTCTGTACAGAATCCACTGCTCAGCAGCAGGTCAGGGTGTGTCCCTTCCGAGGGGGGATCCTGCCCTGGGCTACCACCGGATTCTGCCTGCCTCCAGATCCTTCTGTTTGGAGGCAGCCGGATAACAGAGCACACGCCTGAGAGCCAGGTGGGATCCTGCAGTTGTCCCATGCATTGTCGGGCTTTCCTACTCAGCCTAATTGCAGTGAGAATCAGCCATTGCTCTACTCCTCTCAGATCGTGTGTCGTCTGTCCTGAATGTGTCCGACGACAATGAGCCACTGATGGAGCTATCTTATCATGGGGACCTGGGAATAAGTATTTCTCCAGCCACATTTATGCTCCTTTTCTTGGCTCCCTCTCTCCATGGACAGCTAAATCTTGTGGTGAGTACACATTCTTAAAAGTTGCACATCTAAGTTGCACATCCGTGTACCACGTGCATCCCAGCAGGCAAGTATGCGATGTCACATTCTCAGCGACATTTGGGACCTTCAGTCTTCCTAATGTTATACTTTTACACTTTAATGGTATAAAGCTATGGCCTGAATGCTTTCCTCGTGACGACTGGCACTGGTAGCTTTTTAAAGTGTTTTGTTGCAAATTTTTGATAGTTTTTTTTTCTTTTTTAGATATCTGTACATTTTGGAAGGTTATATATCTTCTTAAATTTTAATCATAGAACTCCCTTTGGATACAAGTGATTGGCCATGTTTTTAGGGAAATGTTGTACTCTAAGGATATGTGAATACCATTTATGAAGATACTTAAAAAAGTCAGTGTTGTTAAATACTGATTTCATGTTACACAAATGATTCAATTCAGTTTATGTGATCTTCTGTTTTAAAATAATAACTTATTGAGAGATTTAAAAATCAGGTTACAATTCTATCACTAACATTAGTATTTCCTAAATATATGACAGCTTACTGTACATTTTATTTCTTTAATTATTATTATTATTTTTTTTATTCTTGTTTCAGAACCTTTGTTTATTCACTCATTTTTTCGGCTGGCTCAGCCGCCCCGAGGGCAGGGCTGGTGCAGCATGTGGTGCTGGGGATTGAACTGCGGTCCCTGAAGCCGCCCAAGCTTCCCCAAGCAGGTGCTTTAGACCACTGAGCCATCCCGCCAGGCCCCCTTATTGTACATTTTAAAAAGCTATAATTACTTCAATTCAAAAATAAGCTATAGGGACTGGCAAGATGGCTCAGAAGACTAAAGTGCCTGTTTAGGCAACCTTAGGCTAGTGCAGTGACCAGAGTTCAATCCCTGGCACCACATGCCACCCCAGCCCTACTCACTGTGTGAGCTGAGCCTGCCATAGAAGCCAGGCATCGTGGTGTGCACCTACAATCCCAGCGCTGTGGAGGCTGAAAGCAAGATGGATGATCGCTACGAGTCCGAGCGTCGTAATGAGACCCAGTAACAACCAAATACATTAACAACTAGTAATAATAATAAACTATACTTTGAAGACCATTTCCATTTTGTTTGTACATTGAAAATAGGTTATGTTATTTTTATGAACAGCTATGAGGTTCACAGTTAATCATTTTATGATTTGTTTATGAACACCTTAAAAAATTAACCATACAATTCAGACACAATATTATTTATAATTCTTCTAATAATATGGCTCTTTTATTTATATATTAGATTCTACTTGGCTTAATTAGTGTTATCATTTTTTTGTGGGTCCAGGTTTCAGACTCACGACCTTACACTTGCCAGGCAGGAACTTGTGCTACGGAGCTGTCTCCCCGGGACCTATTGTTATCATTTTGGTTGCAAGAAATATCTGATTTTAATCCTGTTTCTGTTACAATTGCATATTGTTGGCTTTGCTCAAATCTAGGAAACTCCCAAAATGTATTATGATTTCTAGAAACAAATTAAGCAGTAAAATATCTACAGGAATATGATTGTCCAGAAAATCCTTTCTCAAAGATAAAAAAAAACATAAAAAATGAAAGTGGAACAAGAATGAAAACAATTTTACAAACCCAGCACTGTACCACATGTGGTTTGTGTTCTCCCAAGGGCCACATAGAAAATCTGATCGAAAGGAGCTGAAAACTGCTAACACTGTGTGACTTATGATAGCAGGACAACCACAAGATAATCAGTCATGTTTCTGTGGAGATGCTGTATGAAGAGGCCTACTGCACTTCCTGTTATATAGCACTATAGAAAATTAGGTAGAAGCCTGGTGTGGTGGTGCACGCCTGTAGTCTCTGCACTTGGGAGGCTGAAGCAGGAGGTTCAGGGCGAGTTCGAGACCAGCCTGGGCTACTAAAGTGAGCTCAATGCCAGCCTGAACTGTACAGCGAGACCCTGTCTCAAAAAGACAAATTAAATTAATTAATAAGAAAAAATAGGTATAACCCACAATAATTGATAATAAAATGTTATTAATAAACTACTATTAACTTATTTATTGTTACACTTTTTATTAATTTTTCAAGCATATTTACATGCAATTCTATAGAAAAGAAGATGTCTTGTGTAAAGTAATACGTTAGGCTGGTAGTAGCCCCTCACATCTTATGTTTATTGAACTTCTTGCTCACATTAGTTTTCTTTTACTTGATTTAATATCATGTTGCTTTGTTCATCACGGCCCCAGGAGAAATGCAATGCAACATCACGTGTGGGTGTGCATCGAACTATCTTGTAAGGCTTATGCAATACAAGTTAAATGTTGGCACAAGGGTTAAGCAGCCAAAAAGCAAAGTACATGTCTGTCATTCAACCAGGCATGACTCCAGAGCATTACTCCTTATAGAGCTACCCTGCATAATTATGAGGAATTCACGCAAAAAAAAATTTCATGCTTTATGATCTGGTACAGTGAACAGAACTGTAAGTAAAAGCCTAGGCTATAGTGCTTCACCTGGCATTAAGAGTTGTGGGATAATAAACAATACTCCCCATGTAACTCCTAACAATCTTAGTTTCTGTGCTGTTAGTTTAGAAGTTAAGATTAGCTTTGTGCTCTACAGAAAGAAATTAAACACTGTACAATTCTATAGTTCATTCTCATGTAGGATGAGATACTCTATTCTTATAACTATTGTTCAGCTGTCATTCAAAAGCATAGGAATTGAAAGGATGCTTATAATTGGAAATGGTGTAATTAGTGTTATAAGTATCAAAACACTGTCAGCACAAGTTTACCATGATAGGCTAATTAGATTACTTTGAAATCCTCTGAAGTGGTCGTGAGATTCTTGGTCTTATTCCATAGTTGGGTTCATACTAATTCTGTGGAGTTAGGTAATAAAATCTGTGTGGATACAAAATAACAGAGTGAGCTCACTTCTGTTGTGCCCAACCCCCGTGGCCATAATCTCTATGTCTGACTGAGCTAATGTCAGAGGGGTGGCAAGCAGGCTGCTTCTTCCATGGTTGCCTCACATTCGGGAACAGAAAGACGACCTCTTCTTCTGGGGCATGGAGACTGGTGAATCCGAGGCAAGGCCTTGACCCAGGCTTCCGGTCAGCCCACAGCAGTGAGGCCCGGCTTCACAAAGGGTCACAATCCCAGATAAGGACCCATCGTGGAAGCTGGGCACAGCCCTGTCTGCAGTGGCCAAAGGACTGCCCATCCTTCTGCCTGTATGCAACGCAACCTAGACCGAGATGTGGTCTACTTAGGGGCAGAGGAAAGCTGGGGTGATCTGCTACTGTTCACTTACGTACCAGCCTGGTTTTACCATGTGCCAGGTCAAATATGGTAGAAGAACCTTCTAGGTCCACTGAGACATCTGCGCCTATTCTGGCTCTATGGGATCAGGGTTGTAGGCCTATTGGTGCTAAAATTTTCTCTGATGGCTCTCCCCAATTCATTTTGAACAATATACCTGTCACAGATTTGCAATGGGTTCAGGTTTGGACATTCTCTCGTGCTGAATAATTTCAGTCCATAAATCACAGACATGGAATAAACCTAGTTGCCGGTATGAAAAGGACAGCAGTGACTAGCAACTCAAGAAAAGTAATAAACATTCTGCTTGTAATTTCTATAAGGTCAGGCATACAAATATCTACATGGTGGAAACAGAAACAAATATCAGTCCTCCAGCACGGAGGTGTTACTTATGTGAAGCCGCAGCATCTCCTGGTAAAACATGTTTTCACTTGCTGAACAAGAAACTTCAGAAACCTACTATAGCTTGTTTACCATGCACAACTTCTGCAAAAATATTTCAAAGTAATTATTCCCAGGAACAACAGACAGTTTCATAATGTGCAATGCTACAATAATACTAAATCAAAGAAACCTAACAGAGACATTGAAATATTTTTGAAAAATCAAAGAAAAATTCTGGGGCTTTGATTACACTAAATAAAATAAGAAGTACAAGACAGAAATAATAACATCAATTAAACAGGAAAATTGGTGTACTAGAAGACAGGCTGTTTGAAAAATAGAGCTGAAAGAGGAAGAGCTAAGAGGAATTAAGAATGTTTACTGAAGCTACAAAGCATTGAATATTAAAAGGACTAGGGATTGAAGAGGGACATAAGTATGATGAAGAAGGATGAAGTTTATTTTAAGGACAGAATATGTAATATTTCAATAACAGAGAATTTTCCTCACTTAGAAAAATATACAAAATATTCATGCATATGTCCAAAGCACCTGATCATTTCAATTCATTATATCTACTAAGTTGAAATTATATCTACTCAGTTGTATCTACATTGAAAAGGTTTTATGATAAACCTCACGCACAAGAAGTTACAATAAAATAGTACTAGAAAAAAATAATCTAAATACAAAGGAAGAGAATGTTTTCTCTCTAGGTGACTCTCCTTAGGCACACTACACAATGTCGATTCCTTTCATCTGTGGCCCCATAATCTCCTTGAACAGAAAATTTTGGATACCCCTGAGTTATAGGATGTGACAGTGCAGGTTGTCTTGTGTCCTGAGTCCACCCTGACCTTGAAGGGCTCAGGCCAAAATATTGACTGTCATTGTAGTCCTTCTTTTTCTCTGATTCTTTGTCTATAAACTTACACTCTTAACCCTCCAAAAGAGAAGCTTCATGATACTATTACTCCATAACATAGGTACTTGACCTTAACATAACTGTCTTTCTGAATAGGATTTGACAAAAGGAAGGCCAAAGTGGTGACGACAGCTAATAACTGTACTAGTAATTTCTACTGGCTTATTGAAAAGAAGAGTTAAAGTTTAATGGTTTAATCAGTTTTGCATAGGCATACTGATAATCTGAGCAAAAAATCTGGTGATAATAATATATAATATAACAGCCATTGATAATTTCCTATGCTTCTTTTGAAATTCTGTATCATTTTTATTGTTTTATTGTTTTGTTTTTGTATTTGTTCTTATTTTTTGGTTTTGTTTCTTTCCTTTACAATACAATTTAAAAGAAAATAAATAAATAGGAAGAAAACAGAAGAGGGTGAGAGGGACAGGAAAATATCTAGACAGAAAGTTACAAAATGGGAGCAACAAGAGCTTATCTATAATAGTCACCTTAAACATATACTGACTAATTCACCAAGACATAGATTTACAGAAATGAACACAAAGAAGGACTTTATGTGGTGTTTGAGGCACTCGCCCTATCTGTAGGGCGCACACACCACCGCCAGCACCAACGCCACTGGAGCTGCTGCCACCACTGCCGTAACTCACCCAATCCCACACCCACAGGTGGGTGTGTAGTGATCTGGGCTGGATGGAGTTGACATATGGCCCTTTGCCGAGGTGGCCACAGGGCAAGAAATGTGAAGCACTGGCTGGCCACTTGCCTTGGAAGTGACTAAAGTAGCTCTCCTAGGACTCCAGTGGAAACCTCTGCCCTTCCTTAGCTTTCCCTTTCACTCTGGGGTCTCCCACACACTTACCCTACTTTGATGTCGTGCATAGTGATATACTATGTTCAGGAAATCTCAGGAGAAAGGATGACACTGTGCTGTCCATAGTTTAGTTTCCAGAACTGTGAGCTATATAAAGTCATTTTGTTTTAAAGCTATGCCTTAGGCTGCCCTGTACTGGGGTTTCTGGTCAGAGTTCAGAAGACTGAGCTGATAGAAATCCTGCTACAAACACAGGCTTGGGAGGTTCCAGTTGGAAAGGACTGTATTGGCCGATGGAGTTCAGAAAAATGTGTGCTACGGCTTGTCAGAAAGTTTGTCTGCATTTTGTTTGTGCCCAGAGACTTTGCCTGAGACTCAGATCAAGGGCAGCAGACTGATGAATCTTGAGAAGAAATTCTGAGGCAGCAGAATGCTGGTGGTCTGGCTGCGGCTGGGGCTTGAAGCCAGATCTGCGCTGATCATCAAGAGCAAAGAGGCCAGGAGGTGAATTAAAATATGTTAGTTTGGCTGGAAGGGAAGCTTCAGTAATGCTGGTTGTAGGAAGTCAAAGCTGAAATGATCTCCGTGGCAGAGAAGGGACAGGAGAAAAGGAAATGTGACCTGAGGGTATCACAAAAACAAGCAAGTGCCTGTACTTTGCAGCCCCAAACTTCAAGACTGAAAGACTTTTAGGGAGAAAGCCTCAGGGTTTATGTTCCAGAATAGCTGTGCAACATAGAATTTGCTCCTCACAACTGGATTCAGAGCATCCAGTGATCCAGACTCTCAACCCCAATAACCAAGACAGAGGGAAGCCTGGCTACTGCTCCAGCTGGCAGCAGCCCTTTGCATCATCCACATAGTGCTGGTTTCAAGTACATGAGGAATGTAGCAGTTTGGGGTTCGGAAGACTCCCGCCTTCATTTCAGCAAGCCTGGGAGGCCACGCAGTGTGTCCCTTAGGGGATGTGTGTGGAACTATGAGGGTGAAACTGTAAATGCAGAAGAGACCCCAGGAGTAAGGAAAAGCCAGGAATATGCATCATCTAAGGAAACCTGCAAGAGAGAGCAGAAGGACAAGGAAGGCATTAGAGCTACAGCCCCAGAAATGCCATGGCAGGGAGACCTCACAAGCCCTTTGCAGCCCACAATTTTCCACAGGTTGCCTTGAAGGGTGTATGTAGAACTACACGACTCCGTGTTTGCTCTGCTGGATTTTGCACTTGCTTTGGCCCCAACCCTTTGTGCTCCCCTTTTGGAATGAAGATGCTCGCCTTGAGCCCCTGGATGTTAGAAGTGCTTGCTCTTCGTTTGTGCAGGGACTCACGGTGAAGAGTTCACTTTAAATCTGTGACGGACTTGGGGCTTGGACTTTACACCAATGCTAGGACTTTGCCAGCTCTTGCAAATGGACTAAATGTCTGTTGCCTGAATGGATGCGTGAGATTTTGGGGGGGATTGGAGCAAAGGTGATGTTTGTAATGCGATATGTTCAAAGACTTAATACCGGTTTTTAAGGATGGTTAAATCTGTGTTGCAGTGTCCGGGCTCTACATTGGTAAAAATAAGCATGTCTTTGTAACTGGAGACCAGTTTAAGGAAACCTGTCTGCTTTCTCCGCTTGCCAAGCTGCAAGGGGTGGATTGCAATGGCTGACACCTGGGGTCAGTTTGAGAAGTTTGCAAGTTTAACTAAGTGACTCAGCAGGGGGCCAGGGGCCCTCTGTAAACATCCTGAGCCTGTGCAAGAGGCTGGCGGGAGACTGTGTGAGTGTCACACCCACCGGAGGGTAGGATGGGGGGAGCAGAAGAGGCTTGCTCTCCCCTTTTGCCCCTGTTTTTTGCTGCCCTCTGCTACACCACCCTTCCTTCTGGCCTGCTGAGCATCCACTGAATCTCCACAAACAGTGAGCTAAATAAATCTTTCCATCTTTAATTTGGCATCGGATATTTTGTCTCAGCAATGCAGGAAAAGGGACCCAAATGGTTACTGCGAAGGTGAAGTTGAAGTTGAAGCGCTTCAGCCAAGTTTTTTAACAGCAAAAACACACAGTTCTCTGTGGCATCTTGAGAACTGTAGCTATACAATCAAACATTGAAGTGATGATAAATAAAAAGATGCTTTTCTAAGTTCTATTAATAAATAAAGAGGAAAAAGAGACCAGGAAGGTTTTTATATTATGATAACATGATTAATTCAACAATTAGAAATAGCATCTATAAAAATAAATGCACTGACTATCAGAGACCCAAGATATAAAGAAATTAGATATGAATACAAAGAGCAAAGAATTCTAATACAAAAATCAAAATGAAATATATTTCCCTACTTCCAGCAATGGACAGACCAGGCAGAATATCAACAAGGAAGCATGTGAATTATGCTATACTAAAGACCAGATGGACATAAAAATATCCACAGGCCATTCCACCCAAGAGCTTCAGAAAACACATTTTCCAGGATATTTGCTATTCTATGCCACAAAATGTTTCAATAAATTTAATTTTCAATTGAAATTATAGTATTTTTCATATGTAAAATCTGAACTGAGTTGATTTTACAGGAGTTGAAACTAAAACAGTAACTGGGAACAATAGGGACAAAAGACAGAAAAACAGACAGACAGACAGACAGATAGACAGACAGACAAAAGAAAAATTGGATACAGGGTGTAAAGTATACTACATTATAGTTAGAGAAAAGAAGTAAATTCCGATGCACACAGTAGGATAATCATAGGCATTCATTATACATAGTTCAAGAAAGCTAGAGGAAAGTATTTAGATTTTCATTCATAAAAATAATATAAATTGCATGGAAAACAAGCATGTATTAAAATACCACATGGTACCTCGTGCAAATGTTCAATTTTATCATGTCTATTTCCTAGCTGGAGTAAAATGAGCTTCAGTGCGTAATGGCTACTGTCCTCCTAGGGGCTGGAGGGTTGCATAGCTCACCCTAATTCCTTATGGCTTTCACTCTCTCCCCTATTGCCTCCTCTCTTTCATCTCTTGCTATCTTAACTTGAAAATACATTTTTAAAAAGAAGTCTGGAAGAGTAAGAGTAAGAGTAAGAGACACCATAGGCTTGCCAGGCTACAATTTTGTACATCCTTGGATTTCTAAATGTCTGCGTAAAAATTAGAATATCAATGATTGACGTAAAATATTTTTCCTTTTCCCCCTCTTTTTACTTGTTAAATATTTTTTTCTTTTTTAATCACATGTGTTTTTGTCCTTTTATTTTCTCTTGATATAATGTCATATTTTAGTAGATTTTCATAATTTACATTTTTTTTACAGGAATAAATTTCACCTCTTCATGGAGTAGAATTCTTAACATTTTTGTGTCTTTTGTGTCTATATGCTATACAAGTAGTGGGTAGAGTTTCTTTCTCATTCGCTCTTGTTAATGTGCTAATACTGGGCTTATAGAATGACTTCAACCGTGTAATTACCCTTTATTTTTAAAGAGTCCATGACTAATTGGTATGCAAGTTTTTTTGTTGTTCTGGGGAATTGAACTCAGGACCTTCCACTTGTGAGGCAAGTACTTGGCTGGCGAGCTATATGCCTGGTTCAACTTCTATATTCATAATGTGAAATTCAGAAGCTGCCTGCATTCAGACATTGCTTACTTGACAGGTTTCTCATCACTAATTCAAGTAAATACTTGTTCCAACCTTATTCAGAATGTTAGTTTTTTATTGAATCTGTTTTAGAAATTACACTTTCTAGCAACTTTTCTACTTATATACATTATGTAACATTTTGGCATATAATTGTATGTAGTCCTTTTTATTTAAGTTTTCTAGTCATAATTCATATTTTAATGTTTTTTTTAATAATTTGAATCTTCTCTATTTTCTTGTTCAGTCTACACAAATATTTTGAAATTCTTTCAACATATGTGGGGAGATAATTTTTTTTTTTTTTTTTTTTTGAGACAGGGTCTAACTATGTAGTCCAAGCTGGCCTTGACCTCTCTAGGTAGTCCAGGCAGATGTGAAGGGCAGACAGAGGGCACGCGCCTTTCTGCCTCGTATGTCATGTACAGGCTACCCGCCCAAGGACAAGTGTAGCATGCACAGTCTTAATGCCAGAACCTTCAATCCCACCATTGCATAACAAACAAATCACATGCTCACAGTGAGCCCACAAACATCCTCCTGATTCAGCCTCCCAGATGCTGGCATTACAGATGCTCATCACCATGACCCACTTTGTTTATTACACTGTAGATCATTTCTCAATTTTATAGGCTCTCTTTAGGGAGAAACAGCCTGTAGTTCTTGACCGGAAACTTGATTATAATCAAACAGGCTAACAAAAGAAGAATTAAAATCATAATTTTTGAGAGTCAAATATACCAGTTGGTTATTACAGAGTATTGCCTAGCATGTATTTGCCTAATGTCTGAGACTTCTTTTGACATTTACTTTCTAGGTTAAATATACCAGGATCTAGTAATATGACTAGGAAATTTTTGGTTCTTTGGATTTTACTTGATCATGTTTTGTAGAGTAGTATGTGGTCTATTGTGGAGAAAGCCCTGAGTGCTTCTGAGAAGAATGTGAACACTGTTTTTGAGCAAAACAGTCTGCAGATATTTTATGTCAGTTTTAGACTGTGAGTCACCTCAGGTTACTTTGTTGAATTCACGTGTATTTTATCTGTCTCTTCATGACAGTGAGGTTTTGAAGGATGCCCCTATGATACTGTGGGTGTTGCCAAAGGGGTAACCTTCTTGCTTCTTTTAGTCGTGGTTTACTTGAAGTCCACTTCACCTCAACAGAAGATAGACACATTTTACATTGTATGAAATACTGTTATCATTGTCTTTAAATTTGTGAATTTATTTCTGGAGTGTGTGTGATTTTGTATACAGCATACTGTGTTTTATTTCTTGTTTTTTTTTTTTTTTTTTTTTTTTTTTTTTTTTTTTTTTTTTTTTTTCTGAAAAGAACTACAGTTATACAAGAAATAATACCTAGACTCAACGAATGAGATCATATAAAATTTAGAAATTTCTGGGCCAGTGAGATTGCTCAGCAAACTAAAGGGCCTGATTAGGAAAGCTTAGGCAAACTCAGGGACCTTAGCTCGATCTCCAGCATCACATACCATGCCAGCCCCACCCCCAGGGCAGGCTGAGCTGGCCACAGTCTGGGTGTAGTCACTCATGTCTGTAATTCGAGAGCTGGGCTGGCTGAAAGCAGGAGGATCACCAGGAGTCTGAGCTGCGTAGTTAGACTATGCAACAACCAAATATATAAATAATATTAATAATAAAAGTAAAAAAAAATCTGGACATAAAAGAGCATAGTAAAGAGGTAAGCATTAGAGTGGCAAAATATTTTTCCAACTATTTCTCAGAGAGCTGGCTAATGTGAAAATATATGACTCTCAGTGACTAAAGCACCTGTTTCCACACAGCACCCCTATCAGAGTTGAATTCCCAGCATGCCGTGTTGCCCCCCCCCCCAAGGGGGTGGCACACTGAGAAGACGATGGAGACTGAGCCTGGTGTGGTGTGCCTGTAATCCCAGCACTTTGGGAGACTGAAAACAGGAAAGTCACTGTGAGTCCGATCTAGTAATGAGATCCTGTAGACCCTGCCCTAAATACTGAAAGAAAAAAAAAGGAAAGAAAAGAAAAAAAGAAAGAAAGAAAACATGATGAAATCAACAAAATCAGAGCTAAATGAACAGACACACCTCAGATGTACACATGGCAAACAAATATGTGAAAAAAATGTTCAACATCTGTGCCTATTAGAGAAATACATATTAAAACTATGCTGAGGTTCCATCTTACTGCAGAAAGACTGGCTACTGTCAAGAAATCAGGTAAGAACAAATCACGCTGAGGCTGTGGGAAAAGGAACTTTTCTACAGTTTTGGTCAGAATGTAAACTGGTAGATTTTTTTTGGAAAATAGTGTCCTCAAAGCACCAAAACTAGAAATTGCATTTAACTCACCTATTGCCCTTCTATGCATCCTTCTGTAAATGTTAGATATGCCCTATTGTAGAGACGCGTGCGTACTTGTGCTCATAGCATAATTATGGAATAACACTTCAATCTTGGAAGAAGCTGCTACGGCTTGTGTGAGAAGCCCTCCCCAAGCCTCATATGGTGACAGCTGTCCCAAGGGGGCTGAATCTAGAGTGCGTGCAACGTTGCGTTTACAAACTCTGGGTTTCGAATGTGAGTGCCACGCCCACCCTAGGGCAGGTGCCCGGCACCCAGTGTAAGATAGCGAGAGAGCTTTGTCTTCTCCGTCTCCCCTGGCTTGCTTCTGCTCTCTTCATCCACCTCGGAGTCCTGCCCTCCACGCTGCGCTCCCCGCCTTGGTGCCAGCTGATGTTGAACCGAAGCCTCTGGGAACTGTGAGCTGAACAGACCTTGCCCCTCCCAACTGTGAGTGGTGGGCGTTTTGTCTTGGCAATGAGTGAAGTAACAAAGACAGAGACCGCTCTGTCCATGAGGCGATGAACACATAAAAACGTGGTGCGCGTGCACACAAGTACATGACTGTGCCATAGAGGGTCAACTTGGGTCATTTTTTTTTTTTTTTTTTTTTTGGAAAACAGACACACTTTGAGACTATAATATTTAATGAAAATATCGCATATTAAACCTTAAGTATGAAATTATTTCTCTTATATGAGAAGCCCCAAAAGAAACACACAGACAAAAGGAAGTAGATCTTTTGGAAGTGAGGAAGGATGCCGAGGAGAAGGAAGGGAGGAGGGAGGTAAGAGCAGGGCCATGAAAAGGGACTCACAACGAACGTGTTAAAATACTCCATAAGAGTTGAAATAAAAATAGGTAGACCCTTTGCGATAACCCACTCGAACACTGTCAGAGAACAAATCGTTCTTGGCCTAACAGTTTGTACCTCTTTACATCCCAAGCAGGCTTCACTTTTGTTCTCTCACTTCATTTCTCCACAAACTAGGGTTCAAACTTCCTTGATGATCAGCGTGTTTACCTCCGCCTAGCACTGAGCTTCTTCACGTGACAGTCTCCAATACACCTAGGCCCATATTGGACTACATATTCTGAGACATTTGTTTTACTCTATGTCCGTCAAAAATAGCGTTGTGTATTCTCTAAATTATAGACTCATCATCATCATCATATATTATGTAATTAAAGAATATTAAAACTACTGTGATAGATTAACTTGCTTATCAATCACTACACAAATATCTAAACATTTTGTAACATAAATAAATACACTTGTCAAATTTATCTATTTCTATATTGCATTAATGTCTTTATTGTATTTTAAGAATTCTCAACCCTGATGTTTACCAATCAGCACATATTCATAAGATTTAGCAAAGCATGCTCATTTTAGGTTAGATTAGAGAAAAAGAACTATGGAAATGTATCTTGTTTTGCAGAACTCTATTTTTGAACAGCAGTGTATGTACATATGAAAGAGAAAGTAATTAAGTATTTCAGAGGGAGATTTCTCATAATAACAATAGCACGAGATGGTTATGGGGAGGTGGGGAGCTAATCGGATTGTTGAAAGGCAAAGCCACGAAGACTTGGGAGCACGGCGTACCTGATAAGCACATGGTCTTATTTAGTGAGAACGCTCTTCTGGAAGATTGGGCCAGCTTTACTAAGTCGTCCTCTAAGCTTCCAATCTTAGCTCCTATAACCTCTATCCATCTAAGACATCAGTTTAGTTTTAACCACTTTTACCTTTTTTGCAAATAAAATATAGCAGCAGACACCTGGGTCCTCGGATAATAAAAATGACCAATTAATAGTTAACATGAAACAGAAGTAGATTCATAATAAAAGAAAAGGCACGCTCTGCTTATTTTGACTGTGTGATGCTATGGAATTTGAATTATTTCAGATGCCATGTATAGTGTTAATCAAAAAAGGGAACGTAGAAACTTCAGTGTACTACCTCAGACACAGTTTTGATCCAATGATGAAAAGGCAGGTCTTCAGGAGTAAGGCGTGCCACTCTCGTCCTTTCCAGGGCACTATGCTAAGAGGGGTACCCTGTTATTTTTGAATTTAATCATGGAGAACTGTCAGAGCAACCCTCACGGAAGGACAGTCTACAAACTAATTGGCAAGCACTCTTTAAAATATCAAAGTCAAGAAGAGTAAAGGAGAAAGGGCTAAAAATCTAACAACACACTAATGAGACAGGACACTAATTGCAATGTGGGTTACTTCTCGAAGTGCTGGAGTAGGAAAAGGACATTACTGGGAAAGGGAGACCATGAACAAGCCTAGTAATTATTGTGCCAGAGTGCCCGGGCTGGTTTTGATAATTGCACATGTTTGTGTACATCATAGTTACTTACGGAAGCCAAGTGAAGAATGTTTGAAAAATTTTTGACATTTTCACTGTGCTTTTGTCAGTGTGAAAGTATTTGAAATGATACATTAAAATATAATAAAGAATGTAAATAGCTATTTTCTACTTTTTTCTTTATATACATTCCAGTGTTGTCAAACGTGTTTGTAAGAAATGACTTGACTTGAAGTATTTAACGTCTTGTAAATACTGGGGTGGAAACTAGAATAGTCCTACAAAGTTGTTTAAATCATAATCCTTACAATTTGTGAACATTTATTTTACATTGCGAAAGCTAAGTCGCATATGATTAAATTAAGGGTCTTGCAAACTAGAGAGTTTATCTTAAGAGATGAAGATTATCTCAATGTTACCACAAGTTGCTTGGTATTTTTCTTTTTAAGTAAAAACAAACACATGATCTGATGGAAGAACAAGAAGACATTTGAAGAAATGTCTATTTGCTGTCCATGCTACTAGCTTTGAATCAGGAGAAAAGTTAACGAACTAAAATTATGGTTGTGGTGACACTCTGATTTTAGAAACTTCCACCTCTGGAACTGTGAGATAGTAAATTTGTTTACTGTATATCACTGAGTCTCTGGTCCTTAGTTAATATGCTGATGGAAATCTAACCATGCAAAAGAGCTTGGAAACACACTTAGGACGGATGTCATTGCGGCTCTGTTCCCACCGCCTTTGGCTAAACTATCAGGATCTCAGTGAAGAGGAACCCAGCCTAATCCTGAGCTCCTCTTCTCGGCTGAGATTTGACTCCGTTCAGATAAAGCTAAGGAGCCTGCAACACATAGCATGCAGTCATCTAAGACGAGCAGCAAACTTTGTCCCCAAACTAAGTCTAAGTGAAGCTGGTGTTGAAAAAACCCAGTTCTGAGCACGCTGCTGCAAGCCTGTAACGCCGGCAAGCCCAAGGCAGAAGGAGGGCACAGTCTCTCTCTCTCTCTCTCTCTCTCTCTCTCTCTCTCTCTCTCTCTCTC
>PVJA010019396.1:0-31487 GCA_004027025.1 Myocastor coypus | reverse complement strand
TTTCCCTTTATTGAAATTCTGATGATTACATGTGTATTTGACTACTTGATACTATTGGAGTTCTGTGGATTTTTAAAAAATCTTTTCATCACCTACTTAGGCAAGCACAAGGACTGGACCCTAGCCCTGGGGCATACAGACACAGCAGTTGAGACTAGGCTTGGTGGTACGGGCCTATAACTCAGGGCTTGGGAAGCTGAAGACAGGAAGATCACTGAGTCTGATCTGTGTACTGAGACCCCATAGACCCTGTACTAAAATACAAAATAAAACAATAATATTCTTTGTGCTTTATTAGTTTGGATGATTTCTATTTCTTCAAAATTATGGAATATTTCTTTCCTTTCATTCAATTTTCAATATCCCTCTATCACCACTCATTTTTTTCTGCTCTACACATGTCTATTAATGATTGTCAGCATTGGAGTTACAAATAAATTTTAGAGAGTAGGAAAATTTGCAAAGGTAGAACCTATAAACCATGAAGATTCACTTTATTGAATTTTTTTTTCTCTCAGTACCGGGGATCAAACTCAGGACCTTGCACTTGCCAGTCAAACACTTATGCTGCTGGGCTATCTCTCTACCTCATGAGGGTTGACTTTAGTTTCTGTGTTTTTAATGAGTTTGATAAATTTTATAAAGAAAATAGATGCTGAGGAGATAGCTCAGTGGTCTAATACCAGTCTGGCAAGTGGAAGGACCCAGATTTGATCTCCAGTATTGTACGTCATGCTGGCGTCAGTAGCCCAGGCATGTTGTGCCGGCCACCGAAACTGGGTGTGGTGGTGCATGCCTGTAATCCCAGTGCTGGGGAGGCTGACAAAAGAGAATCACTATGAGTCTGAGCCATGTAGCAAGATCTTGTACCAAATTAATTAGTTAATTAAAAATTTTTAAAAAATATAGCAGTGCCTTTTTAATATAATATCCTGACTAAAGAAAATACTTCTTTTAAAAGAATACTTGGCTCCAAAGAGTTTAGTGCAGATAGCTTGAAAAAGGACAAAATACATACTGAAAAAAATATATTCAAAGATCATTGATTGTCTTAAATTTCTTTGAGTTTGATTTTAAAATGATAGCTTAACTTTAAAACTTGTCAGATGTAATAATTATTTATCAATACAAAATGATGAAGCCACATGATTTAACTGGTAATAGAAAAGCAGTCATTTAGGTGCATTTTATCATTTTCTATAAAAACGAAAACATCTTATTCAAATATATAAATGAATCAGCTGCATTTTCCTGAAAGGGCAGAAGATATAATTCAAATTAAGATGTCTTAGGTTTGGAATTTCACATATTTTTTCCCATTGTGTATGAATTTTTCAACTACATTAACTTAAAATGAAACCATTTTCATTTTGGTTTTTGTAGCCATTAAGTATCATAATTGAAATTCTGATCACAGAATGCAACCATAGTTTCTTTTCATGATTGTACCATGATGGAGAAAGGTTGACATTTTGTTTTAACATGCAGTTATTTTGACTTATTGCTTTGAAGTATGTTCTTTAGTTCTGACGAGAGATAGGTGGGTGGGTGGGTGGGTGAATGCATGGATAGATGGATGGATGGATGGATGGATGGATAGATAGATAGAATATTTTCTAGAGCATCTGAAACTATCAAAAAATAAATAAGCTACAACATATAACATAATTTTCTTTAGAAGATTACAAATGGTTCAACCCCTAGGGGCTACCAGGTCTTCTGATAAGAGAATTATTTTTTCATATTTTTGTGTTTACTGTCACCCTATTTAGGAACCAAGCATTAGAATATTGTCTAGGTTGTCTCATATGTTTCTGAAAGAGACTTTAAGCAATCAACAGTCAACATCAAGAACATAAGCATGTTTACTAGTAGAGCAAAATATGGAAATGTCTCCTTGCGAGTAAAACTTGGAGAGATTCTATATGGTACAGATTTGGGGTAAACTAGAAATAAGCTCCACTTTAAGGTATTCTTGCCTTTTAACTTCATTTTTGTCATATTGCAATTTCCTTTGTTTCATTCAACTAAAACTATTGAGTATATTGTAGTTGTATTGTGTTCAGGAGTGAGCATGATAGAGATAAGCTATGCCCATGTGCAAGTTATAAGCAAGTTACTGACAAATAATTACATGTATATGTCTATATTATAGATGTGTTAAATGCTTTAAAGAAATCTGATTGTCTAAGTGCTTATCAATAGAAGTCTGGCTTAGAAGAGATAGAGGCATCCCTGAAAGAGTCTCACTTTTACTAAATCCTGAAGGGTAGGGAACAACCATTACTGGAGTATATAAATACTGAGAGAAGCTAGCACATTCTAGGAATTCAGAGACACCCAGGTTGGGTGTAGCTGAGTGTGCAATGAGAAGAATAGCCTCAAGTGCAATTGAGATGATTTAGGCCAAAGTATAGAGGCCACAGGAGCTAGTGTGTGTGTATTCCATATGATAGCTCCATGCAAACGTTTGCATGGAGGAGCTGATGTTACTGAATTCACATTTCAAAACAGCAGTATGACTATGTAGGAAATGAGTTAGAAGAGAATAAAGTAATTCTGACTAGACAGGATGGATTCCTGGGCTTAGGCAGTGATATTACAAAAAGTCTTTGGCAAAGAGCTGGTAGAAATTGAGTGTGGACAGGATCAGCTAGATGGTTTGTCTACTATAGGTAGAAACAATTCTTAGTAGGAATGAGCTCTGAGTTTTGGAGTAGAAACAAAAAAAAATGTGCTTCAAACACCAATATATGCTGAAGGAAAGATAGCCTTTTAAATAAATGATGCTGGCAAAACAGGATATCCACATGTAGGAAAATTGAGTCTAGACCCATCTATCTCACCAAGTACTAAATTAAAATCAAATTGTACCAAAGATATAAATGTTAAGACAAATGTGTAGTCTATGGAAAGATAAAATGAGCACAACTCTTGAAGATAGAGGCAAAGCCGAGGTCCTTCTGAACAGAGAATCCCAGTGGCATGAGAAATATTCCTAAGAATCAACAAATGAGATCATATTAAATTAAAAATTTCCTACATGGCCATGAAAACAACCAACAGTGAAGAAACAATCTACAAAATGGGAACACTTTTTTTTTTGCCATTTATTCTGCAGACAGAGGTCTACAGTATTAAAAAAAAAATTAGACTCCCCAGAACAAGGGACTCAATCAAAATGTGGGCAATTATTTTGAAAATAATGATGCAGTACAAAAGCTATTGCTATTTTCTTATTGTTTGATTATGAAATTTTGTTTTATTTTTTCATAAAATAAAAAATAAATATAAATTAAAAGTAAACACCAGTCCTTATTTAACTTTATCCAGTGGTTAACTGTTTATCTTGAAATACTGATTTAAATATTATGTACATAGAGTAATAGTATCACTAAGCTTCTCTTCTGGAAGGTTAAGAATGTAAGTTTATGGAACAAAAATTAGAGAAAAAGAAGGGCTACAAGGATAGCCAGTATTTTGGGCCTAGCCCTTCAAGGTCAGTTTGGACTCAGGACATGAGAAAACCTGTGTGGTAACATCCTGTAACCCAGTGGTTTCCCAAATTTTCTGTTCAAGATTATGGGGTCACAGAGGAAAGGGACTGATGATGTATAGTGTGCCTAAGGAGAGTTATCTAGAGAGACAACATTCTCTCAGGCTTTCACAAAGATCAAACTGGTCAAGCAACGGCCATGACTCATCCAGATGGCTGAACTGGGCCGAGCATAGTGGCGCACATCTGTAATCCCAGCACTTGAGAGGCTGAGGCAGGAGGATTGGTGCGAATTCAAGACCAGCCTGGGCCACAAAAGTGAGCCCAAGGCCAGCCTGAACTGCATAGTGGGACCCTGTCTGAAAAAGACAAAAAAAAAAAAAAAAAAAAAAAAAAAAAAAAAAAAAAAAAAAAAAAAAAAACCAGATGGCTGACACTGACAATAGTTCTACAAAACATTGTACATGGTTTCAAAGTAAATCCTGAGGGGATTTGACTGACCTTGGGAGATATAAAAGCTACATATTTTGTTACATAGGTCTTGCTTTAACTTGCCCTTAACCACCCAGCAGAAAAGTTTAACCACAAGGCATAAACTGTAAAGCTAGATTAGTATGCTGAGCTGTAAAAGGCTTAAATCAGCAGCTTCTGACATTGCTAGTTCCGCCAGTAACCTACTGCGATTATGGAACTTTGCACTATGTATACAAATACTTTCTCTTAGTTCAATAAGAACAATTTTTTTGTGCCAGTAATGATTAGAAAAATTATCATGTCTACACCCTGTGCTCTGTATAACCAAAAAGAGGACAACAATATATATTGTACCAATTATTGGGAATGTACTACTAATGAATTTTTAAACTGTTACATTATTATTTCTTATTAAAAGTAAGAAATAAATAAATTTTAGGTACATATAAATGTATTTTACTCTTGAAAGCTGGAGTAGATATAGAAAAAATGCACTCAGTCTTGAGTTGAGACATTTGCTTAGGCAGCTTTCATCATTTGGTAGTTTTGGAACTCCTGGGTCTCTGATGTGTATTCTTGAGTATGTGTGTTTTATTCTTTAAAAAATTCCTAGTTTGGCAATTATGAACTTTTACTTATCTCCAAATTAAATTGCTGACTTTAATTCTGAAGACTTAATATGAAGCTCTATATAAACAAAAATGCTTTATATTTAACTGTGATATAACCAGCAGATAATGAATGATTTTAGTTCTACTTAAATTCAGAAGTGGGCAGAATTAGTTGATTAGAAGCCAAAAGAGATGGACTATGAAAATATATCCTTTAAATGAAAATACATATATATGGACTATGCATAATGTATCTTTAATATTAAAGATTTTTAATCTTTAATTTTGCTGAATCTGTAAGTCTATGAATATACTTATATTATCTTCTGCAAATATAGTCCAAGCCATCAAAAGTTATATTGAGAAACTACTTGGGAGTTCTTTTGGATCTCGGCCATTAAGCCGGCTTATTAAAATACCACAATTTACTGCTAGGAAATGTGATAGTTACTGAGATGTCACGCTTAATATTGCATAGAATGCAAATGAAATTCTAATTTAGTCATGAATATGATAGTGTCTCCACTGTGATCTCCCTTTTTGTCAATAAAATTCACATATTTTAGTTTAAATGGAACTGTTTTGGTAGACTTACACTGAGAAGTTAACTGATAACCACCATGTTTCCAGTTCTTACATTTTTTAAGTGTTCACTGCAGGATTTCTAAAGTGTCCTTATATATTGCTGAGGTAATACACACAGGAAACTAGGTTCAAAGCATTTCTTTTCATTTCTCTGCCTTATTCATTCATTCATCTAGCTAGTTTACCAGCCAACTTACCAACCACCAGCCAACTAAACATATACCTGATATTCTTAGATACTGACAATGAAAAATGAGCCTGAGGCAGAGGAATTCATGTCCTCAGGGAAGGAAAAATTGTGGAGTCATTAATAACAATAAAGTCTTATAATTTCTGTAGTAGACATATGTATTAAAAGAAAAAAAAACTATGACCAAATAAGATCAAGAAGTACTTTGTTAAGTCGAGTTAAGCAAAACTGTTAAGCAAGATTCTACAGCACTTCAAATGCTGACATTGCGAATCTTCAAAAAGGTCATCTGGTATGAAATATTTTCCAATTTTCTTGCCAAAAGTTAAAGATGACAACCAGGATAAGAAGAAATTCTTAACTATAATTCTTGTTAGGCTGCCTTCAGAGACTTTGAAAAGAACGTAAAGAACTTTAAAGTATAGCTTTTACTTTTCAAGGAATAGAAAAAGATAAACAGGGCTACATAAATCTGTATTTCAAATTTTTATCATTTTTTTCTGGTATATATTCATCTCATCACCCTCCCTTCCCCTTGGTCACAGAATTTTCCTGCTTTTGAATTTGCCATCAATGTTTGAAAGTAATGCATTGGCCAAATACTGAAACATATTTAGCTGGATACATTAAAAATTATGTATATTTGCATTTTTAGGCATAGTCTCTGATAGAATGAAAAGGATTGTTTAAAGAAATTCAGGGAAATTTTTTTTTCTTTCATCTCTTCTGCTATTGAGATAATGGAGCCTCAGTCAGTTTTTATCCACTTCTCCTTTGAATATACCCTGACTGAGCCTACAGTAAGTATTCTTATCATGGTATCGATAGATTGCCCAGGATTTGGGGAATAGAATTCAGGGGACAGTAAACTTGGATGAGAAAGAAAATCACTTACCTATTTCTATTAATATATGACTAAAGGTTGGAATTCCCATGAACATAAGAAGGCATCATAATACTTGTATCTTAACTTTGCAACCAATAGGAATTGAAAACATTTTCATGTTGCATCACAGTTGTTGTATCTTAAAATGTCACTGACAATAATTACTGCTGTAAACTTATGAGTTGTTAGATCAGCTTCCAGATTTCAATAAATATGCACATTACAGAAGTATGTTGTAAATTATTGTCATATGATTTAGCTTGGGAATATAAATATTATCACTTTTACTTTGTACATTTAAAAACATTGCTCCAAGAAGGACTCAGAATTTTTCTCAAATTACCAGAGAGGTCCTTGGAACAAGACAAAATTAAAATCCTTGGCCTGGAGGAAGAGACATAGAGATCAAATAAGGATCCCTGGAGTTTGCAGACATCATAGGCAACCTTTTCCTTTTCTCTTTTCCTGTGGTTAGTCTTCCCACCCACTTTATTTGTACCAGGCCTCTGATATAGTCCTCCTTATAACACTGGTAGCCCATTCTTGGTCATTTAATTTTGGTGTAGTTATTTGAATGAGATCATTCACTCTTCATGTATCAAATATTTTGGGAGGCCCTATGGCATACCAACTACTTTTCTGGATACTGGAGCTGTATCATTGAACAGAACAAGCAGTAAGCCTTGCTTACATCCCACTAGAGGGAAACTGTAAACGGGATATAAAAGTGAAATATGAAGTGTATCTAACAATGGGAAGTGAAGATGGGGAAAATAAAGTAAAATAGGGAGCTAAGACTTCTGCAGTAAAGGCAGAGATTTGCATTTTAAGTACAGGGAGAACTGCGCTGACAGATCCAGTATCCATCAACACTGGATACAGATTTGAAAAAGGTAAGGTGAAACTCAGAGTCACTTCACAATCCATGTGTAGGTCTGGGCAGCATGTGCCAACATTGGAGACATCTTGATGTCTTGGGAGAAGCCAAGAGGCCATTGTGGCCAGACTGCAATGGATGTGGGGAATACAGTAAGTGAAGTTATGGAGGGAAGGGATGGAAAAGAAGCCCATGCAGTATGATCCACAGAAAAGACTTTGGCCTTTACTTTGAATCAGAACCATTATAGAGCTTAGCAGAAGACCATTGTGATTTCAGTTTCAATAGTAGCTCTGTGGCTGCTATGTAGAGAATTTGAAATAAGCTAAGAGCAGAAGAAAGAAAGAATAGTAAATGCCTGCCTTGGATAATAGTGTTTTGCCATAGGCCTCTGGACACTAGGCTGCCTGAGAAACTCATCTATAAAACAGTGAGTGTTTCTTCAATAAAATGGAAGAAGTATAAACCTTTGGGAGGGTTAAATCAGCTAACATAGATGAAGTTCTTAGAGTAGTATAAGATACATTATCTATGAACTATTAATTCTCCATACTTTTTTCAGTATGTCCAGGATACATGATATCATAGTACCACACAGTTATTAGGTACGTAGGCCAGGAGAGCTCTTGTGTTATGGCTAATATCTAGCTCTCCCTCCAAAACCTTGTGCACTTCAGATGCAGCTTTTTAGAGGTGGCTGGTTCTAGGAGGTGTCATGCTAGGATTAAGGATGTGGTGCTGGGATTAAGGGCGCCTTCCCTTGGGTATGAGTGTTCCCACCCAGAGGATACGTGTAAGGGCAAGAAAGAAGATGGTCACTTCTGCTGCTGCTTCTGCTGATGTCCATTGCTATCTGTTGCCTTCTTCCTGACCTGCCACACTATGAGCTCCTTCTTCTCTATGATGCCCCTTTCCTATGCCACCCTGTCTTGGGGCCAGCTGACTATTGAGTGAAACCTATACAAACCAAGACAAAAACAAATCTTTGCTCCTTTAATGCTGAGTGTTGGGTATTTTGTTTTAGCAATGAGAAAAGAAATTGAGATCTTTTGGTATTGAGAGTGGGGTCATCATGGTGACTATACCTGATCATGTGGGTCAGGAGCTTTTGGAACTGGCTTGTGGGAAGTTTGGAAAGATTTTCAGATACCAACTAAGAACCACCCTAGAATTCGTTAAACTGTACTTGATGAGAGATTCTGGTCAGAGCTGAGAAGGTCAAAATACTTGGAGAAATGCTGCTGGTAACGACCAAATTCAGGGGCCAGCTAGCTAGCTCAGCGGATTAGATCACCTGCTTAGGCAGATGGAGGAGCCAGGGTTCAATGCACAGCATACCATGCCAGCCCTGCTCCCAGTATACACTGAGAAGGTGATTGAAACTGGGCGTGGTGGCATGCATCTGTAACCCCAGCACTAGGGAGACTAAAGGCAGGAGCATCACTATGAGTCCAACCTGTGTAGTGAGACCTTGTAGTCTCTGTACTTACTAAATAAATAAATAAATAGATAAGCTCAGGAAATTTCTGTGAGGAAGGACTACATTATTTGTCAGACTCTAGGCAATATGTGTGTGCTCAGAAAATTTGTCTGCCTTTTGCTCATGTCCAGGAACTTTGCCTGAAACCAGGATTAAAGGTGGCAGGGTTACTAATCTTGCAGAAGAAATCTCAGTGCAGTCTAGTGTTGAGATGGTGAGGATTACTAGTGGAGATTTTTAGCCAGATTTATATTTAGCAAATAGTCCAGCAAGATGATTTAAAACATTTCAGATTTGGCCAGAAAGGAATCTACACTAAAGTTGTAGGCTTCAAAGATGAAACAGGAGAAATTGGTCACTGACAAAAAAAAGTCCAATAGAAAAAAAATGACTTGAGGTCGTCACAAGAGCCAGCAAGACTCCAGATTTTTCAGCCTTAAAATCACAACAGTCACGCACTTCATTTTGAAATGAGAGCTCCTGAGTATCAGATTTCAGAGTGGTAGCCGCCTAGAAAATTGGCACCTCAGCATTGAGTTCAGAGTATTCAGCTGTATAGACATTCAACCTCTAGAGTTAAAGCCTCATTACTGCTCCAGCCAGAGGCAGACCTTGGAGTCATCCACTTGGAGCTGATGTTAGGTGTATGCAGAATACAAGAATTGTGGGTCCTGGGGGCTGGGGAGATAGCTCCGAGGCACAAGTGCCTGCTGGGCAAGTGCAAGGTCGTGAGTTCGAACCCTGGTTCCACAAAAAAAAAAAAAAAAAAAAAAAGAATTGTGGGTCCAGAGAGCTTTCATTCAGTTTTCAGATGGTGGTTCAGGAACCCAGGAACTATGTCCCTAAGACAGCAGTTTGTCAACCTGTGAGTGTGAAGCTAATGGTGCAGTGGAGATCTCCGAAGTTAGAAAAAGCCAAGAATGTGGATCATCTAAGGAAATCTGAAAGTAGCAAGCAAAGCCAATGTCAGAGAAAAGCTGTGGGATCTACAACCACAAGGTGGGGTTGAAGCCACATAAGCTCTTTGGAATTCATCTCTTACCATAGATTGCACCTGATGTAGAACATAGAACTATGGGTCTTAATGTTTGCCCTGGTGGATTTTTGACTTGCTTTTTGGTCCTCTTTCTTTCTATCACCCCTATTTGTACCTTTTAGAACAGCAGTATTTATCTAGTACCATTGTATGTTGGAAGTGTTTAGCTTTCTCTTCATTTGTTCAGGGTCTCAAAGCTAGGAGTTGACCTTAAATCTCAGAGGACACTTGGAGCACAGACTTTTCAACAACCCTGTGACTGTTAGGATTTAGGCAACTCTTAGAGATGGACTAGCTGCCTTTTGCATAAAGGGATATGCATGAGTCTTTTGGGAGCGAGGGATGTAGCTTATATCTAGATGTTCCTCTAAAGCCTCATTTACTGATAGGTGAGGCTTTTTGAAGTAGCTGGATCTAGGGTGTGTGATGCTGGGATTCAGGGTGCCCCACCCTGAGCTTGAGTGTTCCTGCCCAAAAGGTGGATAGATACAATATAAGGGTGGATAAAGGAAAATGTACAGCAGGAAGGTTGTCATTACTCCTGCTATCTTTTGCTGCTTGCTGCCTTCTTCCTACCCTGACACACTATGAACTCCTTCCCCTCTGTGATGCCCTCTGCTGGACCACTCTGCTTTGGAGCTAGCCAGTTTTGGGCTCAAAACTACAAAATATGACATGAAATAAACCTTTCCTCTTTCAACTTTGGGTGTTGGACATGTTGTCTCAGCAATATGATAATGAACTGAGACACCTCGTTTCTGTATCTTGGTTTTAGGGGAATAGTAAATGAATTAGCACGTCTTTAGATATGGGATCTTACTCTTTTCACATGCATATGTATCAGTGGTGAAGCTAAAATTTACACAAGATTAGAAAAAACGTTGACACTGACTCATTACAGAAAGTGAGGAAAAAGTACATCAGTGAAAAAATTTATATGTGGTTATAATATAGTAATTACTATTTTTAAGTAAACTGCATCATCATGACAAATTCATACTACCGTACTAGCTTAATTATTACTGTGACAATAGTAAATACATGTTCATAGAGTTCCTGTTCCTAAAAAAAATCTTATAACTTATCAGAAAATTGTATGAAAAACTTTCACTGTGAGATTTAAGTCATCTTTATTTTATGAACTTCAAAGAGGAAAAGAAATTTCCAGTGGGATTACACCATCTGTAAAGGTAGCAAATCTCAAGAAAGTCATACCAAATGTAGAAGCATGAATGAAAGTACATTTCAAAATTCAATAAAATCAAGTAACATTTATTAAGGTTTAGCTGTAGTCTTATTACTAGTCATTGCTTGTAATCTATTTTAAGAAAAAATTTGTAGATAATGGCTCATTAAATCAGAGTATAAGGTAGATGAGTGGAGGGAGATACAAAAAACGGGGATTTGGGATTTTGAGAAAAGATATTCTGCAAAATGTTTCATGGAAGATGTGACCACTGAAAGTAGATGAACCTTAAAAAATTGATAGATTTTTTGTATGCTGAAATGGGTATCATTGCTTTCATAATGAAGGACAACATCACATGGGCATGGGGGTGGAATGGTTAAGTAATATAGCTGGAAGCATTTTTGGATGAAATACAGTAGCAGATGTGGGCAGTCTGCTGTGACATGCTCTGTGCCACCGTGTACCCTCTTGGAACAGGCCCACTTCAGTGAGGCTGCCTGATCTTCAACTCCAGAACCAGGAGCCAAAACAAGCCTTTCTTTTCTACATAAGTATCTTCGATCAGGTGTTTTGTTATAATTATGCAGTTTCCAGGAAGAGAAAGCACACCATGCCACGCAAGGCATGCAAAGAAGCCACCAGTGTTCATATGAAACCAGATAAATGGGGAGAAAATGTAGGCAAAAACTCATATTGTGGTTTCTTCAGGAAGGAAGAGGGGAAGCAGAGCACACAGACTTATGACTGGGAGCTTGAAAAGCTTCTGTGAGCCCTGGAAAGTAAGGGAATGTTCCAGGCTTTCTGGTACCAGTGTGGCAGAAGAATATTAACATGAAGTGGAAGGGCCAGGTAGAGGAGGTGGGCTCTGCATGAGGTAGATGACATGCAAAAGGTAGTGTCATAAATGATCCCTTTGGTAATCTCTAGGATTTAGCTGACCTTGGGAGGGGCAGTCTTCTCAGTCACTAAAGCCCTGCCTTTGTTAAAGTATCTGGCAAAGACATCCTTATATCATCCCTTGCTCTTATTATTTCAAGCAATTCAAAATTACTTGCTATTTCTAAGCACTCCATACTAAATTTTCTTAACCTCTTTCTTTGGCTCTTAATTGAATGATTTCCCTTGTGAATCCCACCTGACCTTTCCAACAAAATTGTAACTCCTTACTAGACTTTTTCAGTGTTGCTTTTCACATTATATTCTGGTTATCACTTTACATATACACATTTCTCCTGTTCTATACTGAGTTCCTTGGAGAATGAAGCAGTCATATTCAATTTTTTTTTTAAAACATGTCTTAGTATGTGTTAGCAGTGCATCATGATTACATTCACTAGGGTACTGACACATGTATATGACACATTTTCATTGCTTTCTTTTTTCTCCCTCTCCTTTCTCCCTCATTTTGACACTAGTATATGGACCCTCGCACGTTTCTTGCTACATGCTAGATGTTATATATTTGTTGACTGCGATTAAAGGTGTCTTTATTCACTTTACAAGCGAATGGATTAATGAATATGGTATCAACTATAACTGGGAAAGTCATCATGAGGTCTATTTTATGAAACCTTAAGGCTTAGACCAAAGTTTTTAGCTTTATCATGAGTTTGGTGTCAGTTTACATCAAACTAAATGATTTATGCTACACTTTCCAACTCTTAATTTTTTTTTCTGGGGGAAATAAAGCTTTTAGTACTTTTGGTGACTTACATCGTTTCCCCATATGTTGGCTGAGAGGTCAATCTGATTTCTACTTTTAAAAGTTGTAGCTCTGAAAGTTGTGGGACAGCGTATGATGTTTATTTTTTGTAAACATAAGAACCAAGAAGTACAGCAAAATGTTTATGACCTTGAGTTTTAAGTTCAAATTCTGCCTTCACCACTGAGAAGCCTTTACTCTTGGTCAAATTAGGTATCTTCTCAAAATCTTAATTTTTTTCTTTTTTGAAGTTATAATATGATATATTTTATAGGATTATTATAAAGAATAAATGAAATTATATAAACTCCAGAGAACATAGTGAACATTTAAATACTGACGTTATTCTAGACCATGCTAAATGTGGACAGGACATTATTGCTATTTAACTTTATACTCTGTGTTCTTAGTTTGTTATTGGGCAAGACTTTGAGTGTGTTGTGGCACTGCTTTGAAGAAATATAGAGTAGAGATAATGTGGACATCACTTGAAACATTTTTATTTATTTATTTATCTTTATGTCTTTAGTACAAAGTCTCACTACATAGATACTCATAGTGATCCTCTTGTTTTCAGCCTTCCAAGTATTGGGATTACAGGTGCATGCCACCAGGCCCAGTCTCAATCTGTGGTCTCAGCATGCCCCCCAAAATATAAAAGATCTATCAGTATTATTTGTAGGGTTGACTTGGTTGTCATGAGTGTCTTCTGTTCTTTGTCATGGGAGAATCTTATCTGCCCCTTAAATTTGATAGATTTGCAGGATAAGTCACTCTGGGTTGAAAGTTGTTTTCTTTCGTCTTCAAATATCTCACTCCAATCTCTTCTAGATTTGATGGTCTGTGTTGAGAAACCTGCCATGATTCTCATGGGCTTTTTTTTTATAGCTGGTCTGTTTCTTCCCTCTGACAGCTTTTTTTTTTTTTTTTGTATTTTAGAGTCAAGGTTTAGGGTTTCACTACTAGATGGGACTTGGTTAGTGATCTGCCTGTTTACAGCCTCCCAAGAGCTGAGATTACAGGCATGCGCCACCACACCCAGTCTCAACTGCCGTCTTAGCTTGCTTTAGGAGAGGGGCAGGCATAGCAGGTCCAGGGGTTGAACCCTAAGTCCCTGTCTCTGACAACTTGTAATATTCTCTTCTTTTGCTCATTTTCTGGGATCTTGATTATTATGTGTCTGTGTGATGATTTATTTTGATGATGGATAGCTGGAATTCTATATGCTTCAGTTATCTGTATATCAGATTCTTTACCTATTCTTGGGTAATTTCTGCTACTGTTTCTGCAAACACTTTTTTTTTTATGTCTTTTGTGTTATCTCCAGCTGTTTCATTGATTCCTATTTGTCTTATATTACTTTTCTTTGTGTCATCTTGCAGTTGTTGTATTGCTGTTTCCTGGTTTCTCATTTTTAAGAGATGTTTCATTCCATGTTCACTAGCTGCAATACTATTTTCAAGGACTGAAATTCTATCTTCTCTTTCAGTCAAGTGGATTTTCCAGCCTTCAGTGGAATTCTTAATGTCCTAGATAATCTGTTTGAATCATTTCATGCATTCCAATTCTTTTTTTTTTTGTATTGCTCATTCAATGTTTCCATCATTTTCCTATTTTCTTCTATTTTTTTAATGTGTGTCTTCCTTAGATATATGGAACAACTCTTTCATGATTGTTGTCATTTTTCTTTTTACCTGAGGGATTATTTCTAATCTTATTTATTCTATAGCCTGTTGCAATTGTTTCTTTACTTCAGTTGTTATCATTGCCAAAATTTCAGATGTGTGACTTCCAAGTTCTTTTGTGACCCTGTGTCCTGTGTCCTGGACTTGTTTTGGTCTAGAGGTCTGAGATTGCCTTCTGTTCATTCCTTTAACTAGCCTACCAGTCTTCAGGGCAAGGAGGGGTGGTAGGCATATATATATATATATATATATATATATATATATATATATATATATATATATATATATTCCTAGTGTTAGTCCTCTATCTGTAGAATTGCTGGAAAAGAATTTTCTCGTATTCCTAGTGGTGGTCCTCTATCCGTAGAATTGCTAGAAAAGAATTTTTTCATTCTATAGGTTACTTTTTCATACTGTTTATTATTTTCTTTGCTGTGCAGAAGCTTTTAGTTTTATATGATCCTACTCATTGCTTGCACGTCTTGTTTCTAGTCCTGTTAGAATTGTGTTTAGAAAGTCATTCTTGGTTCCTATGTCTCAAGAGCTGTACCTATTTTGTCTTCTGTTTTAACATTTAGATCTTTAATCCATTTTGACTGTAGTTGAGTACATGGCAAAATATGGTCTAGACTCATTTTTCTACATATGGCTGTTCAGTTTTCTCCTGACCATTTATTAAAGAAGTTAGCTTTTCTCTAGTGTATGTTATTGTCTTATTTGTCAAAGATCAAATAGCTTTATGTGCTTGGTTTTTTTCTACTTCTTTCATTCCATTGATCCACATGCCTATTTTTGTGCTACTACCGTGCTGTTTTAATCACTGTAACTTTATAATATAACTTCAAGTCTAGAATTGTGATGCCACTTTCTTTGCTGTTAGCCAGGATTATGTTTGCTATTCTGAGACTCACCTGATTCCATTTTTCTCTAGCTCTGTGGGAAATAATGTTTGTATTTTAATTAGGATTACTCTGTACAGATGCACTCAGCCATCAAAAGAGAATGGCAGAGCCACAGACTGTTGAGTTTGAAGTTCAGCAGCTTGGCCAGATGCTCACTTGCTATGCAGTTTGCTCCTATGTACCAGTGGCGGCAGCAGCTTGCATTTCTGCAATATTACAGTTATTTTTCTTGTGTTGTTGAAGATACAAATACTACACCTGTGAATTCCAAAACTTTATTAACTACAGATACATTTTAATGTATTATTCAGATTCCCCATGGTGAGACACAATACCCAATACCCACAGTTTAAAGAAGGAAAGGTTTAATTTGGCTTACAGATTCAAGCCACAAATATATAGTGGAAGATGCTTCATTCATTGCAGAAGTTACTTCGTTCATGGCATAATGGAAGCAAAGCAATGAGAGCAGTGCCACAGAGGAACTAGGGAAGAACATACATAGTACTGAATGCCAGGCATCTATGAGGCACTGAATTTGCTGTGCTAATCAGCTGAGTGTTGCATCATCCAGTGAAATCGACAGATTGGGATTAATTAACACACCTAATGATTTTCCTGTTTCTTTTCTAAAAATAATTCTTAGTTATTGGTTTCATTTATTCAGGAACATGCCAGGTACTTTTCATGTGTCAAGGCGTTTTTAGGTCTTGTGATTTAACTGTGGTTCTAGGGAAGGAGATAAATAAAAAACTGTCATGGTACTTTTGTTTTAATGGTGTACAGACAAGAAGCAAACAAGTAAAGTAAGTACTGTGGGCAGTAAGGACATAATATTGGAGATGGAGAGAAGCGAGCCAGTCTGGAGACTTAACAGTATATATAGTCCTACAGAGTACGACCACTAAAAGATCCACAGCACAGGTTTCGCTTTAAACAGACAGTCCTCTGATAGACAAAGGAGAAGTTAAGAGTAGCATACAGAATGAATTATAGTTTTGAGAACATTTCTGATAAGGTTCTTACAGAAAATTTAGCTTTTTTCATCCCATGTATAATAATAACGAAACATTACCCATGTAGCATCCATGCTGTGTCTGTCCACCAAAATCCAAATTAGTACTTAGTTAGCTTGTACTTTGGAATAGTCCTGCTTGGGCATCTTATTCTCAGAGTTCTACCTTTTCTCTTGTCTCCCATTTACAGCTGCAATACTCAGATACTCTCACATGTTTACCCTATTTTGTTTTATTTTCTTCTATAATATATTAGCTTCTAAACACACTACACCATTTACTTAGTGAACACATTTACTTTTTGTTTCCTTCTACTAGCATGTAAATGCTGAGACATGAATTCCATTTTTTTTTTTCACTGATATTCAGAAATATCTGGAGCATAACAGTTTCAACATACACTTTTTGAAAGAATGAGTGTTCTGGGGCTGATAAGAATTTTGTTGCCTTAAATTTATATCTCATGAACTACTTTGACTCCTGTCACCAGTCACTAACTCAGAAGTTTTGTACTTATTTGCATTAAACTTAAATCCTTTCAACGTAGGTTTTTTTTGGTTTTTTGACAAATATTTTTTAAACTACCTTTTTACTTTTTCCAAAGGGAAAAAATCATGAAAAAGTTAAGCCTAGACTTAGATGCTGTTCTGCCTGGTTTCATTTTCAGTTATTTGTGACTTAAAATCTCAGGGATATAGTTCTTTTTTTTTTTTTTTTTCAAATAGTAACTGCATATAAACTATGAAACATAATTTTCAAGGCCCTCAAAGCACTTGAGAACATACAATTAGTTTCTGACCTCTGTTTTACTGGCTTCTCTCTGTTACTAACACCAACACCTGATTTTTGCATAAGGGTGGCACCTTTGTACACACAACATTCTAGTTCATTTTAATGACCTCCTCATGACACTTTCACCGAGGCAGTTGTAAGTCTTTGAACACGCTGGCCTGTGTATCCATTTGCAATTGTTTCTTTTTCTGATTTATTGGCCTAGACTTTCAAATTTCTGCTCTGTTTTTGCCTGCTCTTGTGCCTTGGCATCTTGGGTTCCGGCCGTTTCCAGCCCCTTTCTTATTCCTCACCAGTCTTCTGTGATACCACCTTGGCCCCCACAGGGACACAGACATTTTGCTGACTATTTTCTTTCATAATACGCCCTTGTTGTGTTCTCTCTCCCCCTGCCTCTCTCCTTAATTTTGACTTTTTGCTGGTTTTCCTTTTTGCATTTCTTGTATCAGCCTCCTTTGTGTCACTTTTGTTTCATACATTTGTTTGAATGATTCTCACAAAAATTTCACTGTTCAGTCCTTTTACCTTTCTGTTTAAAAAATTCCTAGTGATTATTTTGCCTCTGCTTAGCTGAATTAACTGTTTTTATTAAGTGATACTGTTTCCTTTAATATCTCTTAGCTTAGTATTTTGTCTTCCCAATTTTCTTTCTTCCCATTTTTCTTTTTAATCATAAAGAAGACCTGTTGTTTTCCGTAGCCTTAAAATAGTCATATTGTAACCCCATATGTCCCCATCATGAGAAGGGCAGCTCAGGTATCCTCAAAGCACTGCACGTTGGGATGTGGGTAGCTTCCACTAGAGCTGCCAGCATTTCCAATCCCAGGCAGCTGTGGAGACATGTGCCAGACCTTATCTCCCTAATGCACATGTGCTGCTTGTCAGCTTCAAATGTCAGTCACCAGTGGCATTGCTTAAGATAGTGGGCTTTGCATTAAGATTGGAGAAAAATAATTTTAAACCTTCTTAAGGCCCTGAGAAATGACAATTTTTGAACATTACAGCCTGTCACTACATAAGTCTATCAGTAGGTAAAAGCCAGTAACATTAGTGCCAGGTTTGGGCCCAGGATCAGTTACAGGTGACATGAATAGTACTGAGCCATGGTGTTCTTAGGATATTGTTAGTAAGACATTTTATTTATATCTTTATGAAACAATTCTACCACTTACATGGCAAACAGCTCTACCCCTTACGTAGAGGGATTTTTAGAGCTGTTAAGTGTGACCCTGCAGTCCCTTTCATCTTTGATGATTTTTATTTAATGATATTTGATAACACCATTAATAACAAAACACTTATTTTTATAAAATAATTATAAGCATGGTCTTTTTAAAGCACTTAACTGAAATATGTGACAGTATTAGCTATTGATATTATAAGTGTGTACTTACCAAAAGAATTCTTGCAGAATTTTTTTTAAGAGTTTTCCTATAGTTTAATAAAACCTAAACCTAATACATTTAATGTAAAAAGTAAAATACTTCTGTTTGGGGAGGAACCTGCCCTCAGTCAGAAAAGGTTGTGTATCTCAGACTAAACTAATATGGTCTCTCAAGATTCTTCTCCCCCCAATTTTCAGAAGCATTGGTACCTTGTCAGTATGCTGTTTTCAAGTAATTGTAATGAAGTTGTTCAGACTGAATTGTACTCTTGGCACAGTTCATCCATGCAAAGTTCTAGATATTTATTAAACTGTTAGAGTGGAAATGTCTGCAGAGAAGGTCGGCTATATTGTAATCTTTAATTATTTTCATGTACTATATTTAAGATGCTGTCAGTTTTCTCAAACAAGTGTGACTTGCCTTCCTTCAAATTCTTCTGCCTTTAACTGGCCATACCTCATACCTTGCAATTAGCACACGCTCCTCATATAATTAGTTATCTTTTATGTATACTCCTCATCTCCTGGTCAAGAATTAGAATGCCCATGTTACTACTTTTGCCATCTCCAATGTCAGAAAATGCTCTGTCTGGCACATTATTTTCAAAGCTTTCAAATATGTTGGAAATGACTAGGGATCAGGGGCCTGGAATCCTGCATTGATGCCAGATTCCCTAGTAATGTGACAAGTCTGGTAGACTTTCAGCAAATATCTGGTGGTGATGCTGTTTCAGGAAAGTGACAAAAAAAAAATCTAAGTTTTGTTAATGTGCTAACTTTTTTTTTGCAAAGTATAAACAATATTAAGAAGTGAATGGGGATCTGTGGAAATGACTGACAATGTTGGACTTCATCTTTTCTCCCCATTGATAGCTCAGTCTGTTCACTAAATGGACATAACTCTACCTTATCGTTTTAATACCTACCAGACTATGTGCAAATTTCTGCACTTCTCTTTCTGGCTTTACTCAATTAAGGTTTGAGCACAAAAGCCTTCAGAAATCATTTCTAAGAACCCAAATATTTAGACTTTTTTTTCTTACTGTTGCTTTTACTCATGACATCTGGCTGAGAAGCAGATGTAGGTTTCCCAATAAATTTTCAAAGCCATGAGCATTACATTTTAGAGCCAAGAGTTGCACATAAGTACTCTTCGCTTACCTATAGTTTGCTTTCAGTGGTTTCAGTAACTTTAATCAACTATAATGATCCAAAAACACCAAAGGAGAAATTTCAGATGACTTTTTTTTTTTTTTTTTTTTTTTCCGGGACCGGGGTTCGAACTCACGACCTTGCACTTGCCAGGCAGGCACTTGTGCCATGGAGGTATCTCCCCAGCCCCTTAAAGGAAAAATTTCAGAAATAATTTGTGTGTTTTAAATAACCTGTATTACAATATACTGTTAAATATATAATTTTATTATTAGCTGTTGTGACTAATACCTTACTCTGTAATTCATAAGTTAGACCTTATCACGGGGTATGTATGTACGAATAAGGCAGAATAGTATATGGAATGTTGGTGATCATGCAATGCTTCAGGCATCCTCTAAGGGTCTTAGGATAAATGCCCTGTGCAGAGGTGGGCGGGGTAGACCATGCTTCCTAGAAACTAGAAATTCTTCCCCTGGAGTTCTTTTATGGAACTCCAAACTGGAACAATAAGAGTTACCAACAACCAGTGAACCTGCATGCTTAGGCTTAATAGAAACACATGTTCCTTATCCTTATAGTGCATTGTTGACCCCTCCTTTCTTCCCGGACAGAAAATACATTAAAGATGGTGCTTGGAGACTATGCTTACTCCAAACTTTTGACTGTTAATATTAAAGTAAATAGTACTACATTCATTTTTCTGTTTGTTTTCATAAAAACAATTTGACTTGTTTCCCTCCTGTGAAATTTGAGTATCATACATTATTTGGTGTGAGTCAGTCTGGTCTAAACATTTTTTTATATTGCTTTTCTCCCTAGACCCCAGATCTCCACTTCAGTTTAGTTCTTCAAGTTCACAAGGGAAATTAAGACCATGCAAAACTGAATAACACACTTCTAAGAGAATTGAAATAAAACTTTTAAAAAATATATTTTTTCCCAACTGCTGAAATACTTCGTGTATATTATTGCCACCAGCCTCCAAAATAAGCAAAAATATGGAAAAGAATTAAGATCTACTAAAATAAAAATGGATATTCTGTTGCTTTAAAAATGTTTCAATGTATATGCTAATTTGTTTCATTTATGCTAATAATTTATCTTAGTTTATTGAAAGAAAGTTTGTGTTTTCTGTCTTTTTCATCAGAATCTTTTTGGTTTATATTTTATACTGAGTAACTATTTTGAAATAAGGGTTCACAGTGTTGTAATGTTTTAGTGTCGGTGCCGAAAGGAACGATGAGAAACCCGATGAATTTAGCTCAGAGGACTCACTGAGCAGTCTCTCTCGAAGTGAGCCTCGATCCACAGAAGAAACTTACTTTTATTGAATACTAAAGGACAGCCTATGGAATTTGTATACCTGCTTTGGGGAATGTAGACTAGAGACCACAGTTTCTATCACCATTTACTTAACATCAGGTTAATACAAATGCTAATTGAAAACATTCCAAGCAGGGGAGGAGACAACCAGTAACATCCCAGGCAAGGGAAGAGACAACAATCAAGGAGCCATTAGAATAAATGGTTATCTGCCTCCTTGAATCTAGGTTTCAGGACTCCCCAAGTAACCCATTACACTGTCTGTGGGCTTTGTTTATCTTTCACTATCTAAGATGTTCATTCCTTACCTCTATATCACAGTATAAAATCTATTGTTATTCTCTTATTTTGTTATAAAAATTGTTTTATTTTTTCATAAAATAAAAATATGAAAAAAAATTTAAAATATGCTTGCTAATGTACTTCTCATGAATGAACATTAAATATTTGTCCTCAAACTACTGTCCTTCTAAGCATATTATGATTATATAATAACTTTTAAGATTATACAATGACTGGGGTCTGGTGAGATAGCTCAGAGGAATAAGCACTGACCTAACAAGTACAAGGACCTGAGTTCAATCCCCAGCCCCACATGCCAGTTGTGCTGTCTTGGGCCCGGATGCAGTATAAATAAAGGTTTTTTTTTTAAAAAAAAGATTATAAATAACTTTTTAATATCCTTATTTAATTAAAGTGTTAATGCTATTCACTAATTCCATTATGTGGTTAGTTACATCTGTGTATTATTTGTTCAAGCATATAAATTAGTTGCTAATTTTTTTATTATTTACAAGACATTGCAGAGACCAAACTTATACATAAATATTTGTGCCCATTTTTTACCATTACGTCAGAAGCTAGACATGAAATTGCTGGGTCAGAGATAAGAGATGTTCACTTATCATTTGTTTTGTCTTACCCTTTCTAAAATTACAGTATAGTAGTAGTTTCATAGAGTTTGACTTAATTTTGTGTGTGTGACTTCCTTTTATTTTCTCTGAATATCAGGACTTGTGTTTGTTCCTAACACATTATTCTCAAGAAGAGTCACTTCATGTTTGGAACACTAATGAACCTGAGGAGACCAACAGCAGGCACCTTAGTGAGCAGCACTTATCAGCTGGCCTAGAAGCGCATGCTGCGTATTTGTGTCGGGTCTTGTCACAGTTGAGACATTGAATTGTACAAACTATGTGAAGCAGCTCACCTATGAATTCTAATGGAAAATGCATGGCCATGGCTGTTAGCCAAAGCAGGAGTTGATCTTTTGAATTATTGTCCTTATGCAGAGAATTTTATTTAGTGAATGTACTATACTCTGAGTCAAGCCAACCAAAAAGAGTATAAAAAAGAGGCTTGTAAACTTTTCTATTTGTGTAATGATTAAAGCACTCATAAATCAGTCTTTTAATTTGGTATAACAAATCTCAAATCTCTCTTTATATCATGTTTTATTTTTTATTTATTTGATTTTTTTGGCACCAACTTTTTAAAAAAATTTTTATTACTTTTAATAAGAAATAATAATATGATAGTTTCAAAACACATTAGTAGTACATTTGCAATAATTGACACATTGCATATTGTTGTCCTCATAGTAGTTATACAGAGCACAGGGTGTGGACATGATAAATTTTCTAATTGATATTGGTAAGGAAAGAAAAAAATAAAAAAATTCTTTTCTTTGAACTAGGAGGATGTAGTTGTATACATAGTCCAATGTTACCAGTGAAACTGGCAATGTTGGAGGCTGTTGATGTAAGCCTCTCACCTCACACCTCATCATACTAATCTAGCTCTGCATTTTATGCCTCATAATTAAGCTTTTCCGCTGAGTGATCAAGGGCGAATTAAAGCAAGACCTGTATAACAAAACATTCATCTTTTGTATCTTCCAAGGTCAAATCCTCTCAGGTTTAACTTTGGAACCATGTACAGTGCTTTGTAGAACTGTTGTCAGTATCAGCCTTTGCTTGACGAGTTTGCTTCTGTGAAAGCCTGAGAGAATGTTTTTTCTCTAGGTGACTCTCCTTAGACACACTATTCATCATTTATCCCTTTCCTCTGAGGTCCCATAATCTCCTTGACCAGAAAATTTGGGACACTACTGAGTTATAGGATGTTACCTGACCCGCCATCCCCAAATAATTTTTTTTTATTTTATATTTCTGTTTTTTTTTTTTAATTTAGAGAAGGATTTACAAGGTGTTTAGGATCTCACTACTATATTGAACTCATACTAATCCACCTGTGTTCAGCCTCCCAAGATCTGGGATTGCAGATGCATGCCTAGTCTCAAGTGCCAGCTCAGCACGCCCCAGGGACAGGGACAGCACAGCAGGCCAGGGAATTGAACCCCTGGCCCCTGTGCCTGCTTGCAGGCACTTTAATCTGCTGAGCTATTTAGCTGGCCCTTATATTATGTTTTAAAAACCGAACCCAATATAAAAATAATTGTGTTTTAAGATGAATTATTTGAGCCCATATACTGCAGCACAGACTTGAAAAATATGACCTGCAGTGGTTTAGGTTATTAAATAACATAAATGGGTAGACTATTTTACGAGTGAAAATAGCTTTAGAAAAGTAAGTAAATCTTTTAAAATTGAAATGCTAAATGCATAAAGTGGTAATGTAATTTTTTGGAACTTACATTGTAAAGGGGCACCTATAAGAAGTATATACAGTTACATATTACTATAATAGTTAAAATAGTTCTCTCTATATGTTAACTCTATCTTTGTGAAAGCTTACAGTATTGACATTAATGTCTTCATTCATCTATTTTAAACTTATTTTCTGGCAGTTTAAAATATTTATAAACAAAATTATATGATCTTGGCATAGTGATGCATGTTTGTAATCCTAGCACTTAGGAGATGGAGGCAGGAGAATTGCTATGAGTTCAAGGCCAGCCTGGGCTACATAGTGAATTTCAAGACAGCCTGAGCTACATAGGGAGACCCAGTCTCAGAAGAAAATTTATTGATTAACATGAGAAAGAAAATCAGGTCAGAGCCAAAAATGAAACTCCAAATGATAAAACGCATGCCATGAAGTCCTGACCCTCTGTTAGTGCAGCAGGGTTCTGCATGTGGGTATAATACAAGTTTGGTTTTAGACTTCTACACAGTCAAATTATGTCTAACAGCATCCTTGAGACAAACAAATGAGTTGCTCACAAAAGGCCCAACTTTTCCTAATACTTAAAAGAAAATACATTTATGGATCCCACATTTAATGCCACAAGAAGCAGCCAATTTCTTAGACTGCTGCTTCTGAGAAGCTAAGCCTGCCACTTCAATGCATAACAGTTATGTGAGAAATCAATATAACATGGTCCAACAACCATTGCAATATAGGAATAGCATTCAAAAAAGGAATGCTTTTTATCCCATTAAGTGATTCTCTTATTTTATATTCTCAAAAAAAAAAAAAAAAAAAAAAACCACCAAGTTTTTAGTAACTATGAAATGACAGCAAATTTAAAGTTAAGCTCAGTATGAAAGTAGCTGTGTGTGGTACTTTCAGTTGCATGTAATAGTGTAAGCTAGTAATAACTGATAACCTTTTGACTTTTGATTTTACTAATCTCTACCTCTTTCAAAATTATGTATAACTCAAAAGATTACTGGAATGAAGGCAATAATGATTTTTTTCAGTTTCAATGAAGTGAAATAAATTCTTGTTTATAAAAAGAGAGAGAGAAAAAAAAAGCCAGTAGCACTCTTTGAGGGCAAGGAGTAGGTTTGCTGGGATGGGAGGTCTGGTTGAATAAATATTCCCTTGCTGAAGCAGGGTCTGAAAAGAGGACCCAGAAGCAGGTCCTGAGTTAATCTCCAGCAACTTCCTGCATAGAAATGACTAAATCATTGCACTTCAGACCATTGAGCATGTTGATTGTATAGTTTCAGTCTGAAATATAAAAACAAAAGGGTATGATTTGCAGGATGTTTACCTCCTGCAATACTGTAAAATACACATTCAAATGAAGGAAAACCAAAAGCATTGAAGTACCCATAGAACATTTGTCCAGGAAGCTTGTTATTTTCTGATGTATTCTCCAAGATGAGCTTGTTATAAAATATACCCTTAGGTAGTGAATAAATTAACTTACTTTAGGGTGTTAAAGTATACACCCTATAGGGTGTAGCACTAATAAAATATTTTAAATAAAAAATACCTAACACATGTGCCCCTCCCAGAGAGAGAGAGTATTCAGAATTCAGCCTAGGGACTATCTGGAGTATTAGGTCCCTGTGTGTTGCTGTGTTCTTATTTATGTATCAGGTTTTAACTCTGCACCTGGTAAAGTACCATCTGAGATCAGCAATTAGAGACATACAACTCCTCTACCATCCAGTAGAGATATTATAAATCTATTGATATTCCCAAGTGTAAATTATGGTTAGTGCCCTGTATTGATTTGAGTTCCTTTTTACCTCTTTTCCAATTCAGTCTGTTTGGTGCATTTTCATTTTTTTATATATGTTTTCAGAAATTTGCATACTTTATTAGTCCTTATGCATACTTGTGAATACTTAAGAAACTAAAATGTCTAGAAGATTGGTTCCAATGCAGACATCATATAGTACTTCTGATGTGATAAGTACTGAAATGCTCTAAGACATAAAAACATGAATAAGACACAATACTTATTTCCAAGAGGCTTACAGTTAAATTACTACATGCTTATTAAATTTTATTAACTGGTTACCCTTAAGGTACTAGGCAGTATTCTTGGGATGTAAGATACAACATGGAACAGTACAGGTGCCACTTGTTTTTTTTTTTTGTTTGTTTGTTTGTTTTGTTTTTTGTTTTGTTTTGTTTTTATGTTTTCTGAGACAGGGTCTCACTCTGTAGTTCAGGCTGGCTGCAAACTGAAGGTGTTCCTCCTGTGTCAGCCCCCTATGCCACCACACTGGCAGATGTCCTTGCTTTTGATCCTGTGTCATTACAAATTTTGTTTTACTTTAATCTTTTTTGTTTTAAAATATTTTATACAGCATAAATAATAGAGAAACAAACTATGGGGGAACAAGACTAAAAGAGAATGTTGGGGCAAAGTTGAAAAGTTTATAAATTTGGAGCCATCAGTATGTGAAGTCCTACCATGTTGATTTCACAGCTATTGGACTAAGAGAGTAGCTGTGTAGGGCCAGCAAGCTAGCTCAGCAGTCTAAAGCACCTGCTTAGGCAAGTTTAGGCAATCTTAGGGACCTCTGTTCGATGCCCAGTATGACATGCTACACCAGCCCCACCCCCAGGGCAGGCTGAGCTGGCCATAACATACATATATACACACATACATACATGCATAAATAAATTTTTTAAAATGTGTCTTCCTGGGGGGAAAAAAAAAAAAAAAAGACAGCTGTGAAGAATTAAAAGAAGTTCACAGAACTGAGCCGCTGCTATGGAGTCTGTCCCATGTAACCGCTCAGGGCTTTACATAGGTATTCAGTGTATGTCTTGTCACACCTGAGAGGCCTTTAATAAGGTTTTGAAGTCAGCTTGTACCAGCTTACAAGAAACACATTGGTAGTATCACTTCCCAATTCTAGGTAGTAGGATTATTTACACCATGAAAATGAAAAAATAATACATATTACTTTTATTATTGCCCTTTTTTTGCAAGGTAATTATTACACAACTACTACCACATCACTGACTTTTACCTGATTTCTTGTAATACTATGACTCCTAAGAATAAAATTATCATCTTATTAAGTTTTCATTTCTTTATCTCAAAACACAGGTATCTCATATGTACAAATAATACTACATAAATGAAGGGACAGATTAACACACGAGATAAATTAGGCAGTGACCAGTTGTCAGTTGGTATTGACTGAAGTTGCTGAAAGTAATTTTGTGTTATCTAGCCTGAAAATTTGGGATGATAGTGATGCACTAGGAAGAAAAAAAAAAAAAAAAATGATTGGTGTTGGGGGAGAGAGATGCTAAAAGAAGGTAGTTGGTGTGATTTGGGACATGTTGTGTTTAAAGTGCTAACAAAAGCTAGGATTAGAGTTGCCCTGCAATTGTTACATTAACTATTGAATGACAATTTGTTTATTGTCCATTTTTTCTGTTTCTAGTACCTGTGTATCTATTTTTTCATGTCGTTGTCTGGATTAAATAGAGCCTCTCTTAAAAAAAAAAAAAAAAAGCTTGGAATAGCCAAGCTTGAGACTTGGGCATTTTTTGTCCTGGAGGAATTTGTTTTAATTTTAAATTATACTATATCTAATTTCATAAGTGATGTCCTGAAGCTCTAACAAATATCAGTCTGCCTTGTTTCACTGTACTCATGTAAGCTGTATCAAAATTCTTTTAAGATAGTAGGATCTAGTGAATCCTTAGAGTTATCATCATAATAAAAAAGTAAATATTTTGTGTAATAAAAGAAATTACTTTTGTTGTGGTTTTCTAAAGTACTTACTGGTGAGCTATTTTTATTACATTTTCAATTTCATTGGCTGCTGTTGGGTTATTCAGAGTTTTTATATCTTCTTGATTCAATTTTGGCAATTTGTACCTATCTAGGAATCTGTCCATTTCTTCTGTGTCTTTGATCCTTTGAGAACAAAGAGCTTCAAAGTAGCTATTGATGATCTTCTGAATTTCCAGAGGATCTATAGTAAGCTCTCCCTTTTCATTCCTTATTGCTTGAATTTGAGGTTTTTCTTTCCTCTTTTTGAGGTAGTTGGCTAGAGGTTTATCAATTTTATTTAATCTTTCAAAAAATCAGATTTTGGATTCATTAATTCTTTGGGTTTTTTTTGTTTTGTTTTGTTTTTACTTTTGTTTGTTTGTTTGTTTGTTTATTTTTATGGCCAGCTCAGCCTGCCCTCAGGGCAGGGCTGGCACAGCATGTGGTGCTGGGGATTGAACCGCGGTCCCTGCAGCCACCCAAGCTTTCCAAAGCAGGCGCTTTAGACCACTGAGCCATCCTGCCAGGCCTTCATTAATTATTTGTATTGTTTTATTTGTCTCAATTGCATTAATTTCTGCTCTAATGTTTATAATTTCCTCTGTCTTTGGGTTTTAAGCTTGGTTTGCTCTTTTTTTCTAGAAGCTTGAGGTACATAATTTCCATTAGTTTTTTTTTGTTGTTGTTGTTGTTGTTGTTGTTTTTTTAAGGCAGTTAATGTTTAGAATTTTTACCTTGACTAACTCAGTGTGCTATTATCTATGATCTGAGCAACTACATCAAGGACAGCAATGTGTAATAAAAATCCCATGATTGAATACCTCTCATCTTGGTCTTCTAAATGTGTACCATTTCTAATGTCTTAGCAATTATTATACTCTTTAAAATAAATTAAAACAAAAAGAAACAAGGAAAAAACTTGGGATTTCTTGAAAGCAAACACCAATATTCAGTTATTTCCCCAATCTTATGTAACTAACCTGTTAATCTGAACAACAGATTTAATGATAAAAATAGATGTTACAATCATTGTTAGTTATTTCTCTTTCAAAAATCTGTAACATACCAATTGTTGTATGTTACCCTGTTTGTCTTTTTTCTATATGCTTTTACCATTCAAAATAAAATGAAATAAAATTTTAAAAAACTACTGAATGGTGTAGACTAATTGAAATTCAAAGTTATGGTTTATTTTTTAAAAAGATTTCTCATTCCAGTACTATAATGGAAAATCAAATTTCATAATGAAATCTCAATACTGTTTTGCAGGAAAAAAGTAGAAGTCAGATTATCTGAAGGAGAATGAACAAATGAGCAGAATTTAACAACATACATATGGTGTTTCAAGGTCATAGTCAAGGTTTACAATGTGCTAAAAAGAGAGAGTGAACCTTAGAGGTTAAAGTTATCTTTAGACAGTATCTCTTAATAGAAAATTTTTCTTTTTAAAAAAGATATAGATCAAGACCACAAGAAAAAATATCTTTTTACTATTAAATGCTTGAGCACAAGAGCAAGCTACTTCAAGAAGGCGATAACTTCAATCAAAATTATTCAAATAATATATTCTGGCTTAATATTCTCATTAGCAGAATGTCAGATAGACAGACAGACAGACAGACAGACAGGCAGGCAGGCAGGCAGACAGACTCTTATCTTGGTCTTTTAAATGTGCACCATTTCTAATGTTTTATCAAATATTATACTCTTTAAAATAAATTAAAATGGGCCCGGCGGGATGGCTCAGTGGTCTAAAGCCCCTGCTTGGGAAAGCTTGGGCGGCTTCAGGGACCGTGGTTCGATCCCAGGCACCATATGCTGTGCCAGCCCTGCCCTCAGGACAGGCTGAGCCAGCCATAAAAATGAGTGAATAAACAAATAAAGGTTCTGAAACAAGAAAAAAAAAATTCTTTAAAAAAAAAAAAAGAATAAATAAAATAAAATAAATTAAAACACAAAAGACAAGGAAAAAGTTAAAATTTCATGAAAGCAAACACCAATATTCAATTATTTCCCCAATCTTGCATAAATATATATATATATATATTTTATATTGTATAATAATACATATTATATATAATATATATATATAAATCACAATTGTCATTAACTGCTTCTTTTTCTTTATGTAGACAGTGTCTCACTATGTAGTCCAGGGTGGCCTTGAACTCACCATGCCCAGCTCATATCCTTTCCTTTACCAGTGAAAATCTAATATCAAAATCATATATAAGAGCCAGGCATGGTGGCACATGCCTGTAGTCCCAGCACTTTGGAGGCTGAGGCAGGAGGATCAGTGTGAGTTCGAGACCACCCTGGGCTACAAAAGAGCTCAAGGCCAGCCTAAACTGCATAGTGAGACCCTGTCTAAAAAAGACAAAAAAGAAAAAAAATCATATATAAGGATGTCACTTAATGCATCACAGATTTTAAAATTGGGAGTGATAATAGAGAAACGCAACAAATAAGATGAAAGATCATTTACTATAACAAGATCTCTAAAGTTTAAAGTGAAATGATATTTTCTAGACTATACATACTCAATAGAACTTTCATTCATTCTTTGTAGAATTTAGATGTATCTTAACATCCCAACTGGAAAAAAAAATCATTGAGGAATGTGCACATGTACATCTGACACTGTTCTGGGGGATTGCTCTCATTCCACATATTTTCCACATAGCATTTTATATCTGTGATATTTATATTTGTATTATCCTCAGTCAAGATCACAGAACAAGTCATTTTCAGAGCTATGGGATTATGCTTGGTGTCCATTTTCTAACAGATAAGTTCTAATTTGAGAAAATCTGAGGTACAAAATCTAAATCACAAAATAGACAAATGGTTATTATATTTGAAAAGATATTCTTCAAAATTCCTTAGCCACTTCTAAAGAATATGATATGTAGCCAAAGCAGCATGCACTATTGTTAACCTATAAATGTAGTTTCCATACTATATCATTAATGAAGTTAATAAAATATATATATTTGGATATGTTAGTCATTTAATTCATCCCTTCACTCATCCACTAAATCATTAATACTGTTACTCAATGAATCTTTTATGAGCATTCTATGTATTTGTTATATAAAGATGGTAGACCCTGTCCTTCTGGCATTTATAGATTACAGAAGTGAGGCAGATGTATAAACAAGTAAGTGGAATAAATGTTTAATAACAAAGGCAAGGCAGCCTGTGAGGAGACTAATATAATCTTAAACCAATTTACAAATGAACTGAAACAAAAGAAGTAGACACAAGGAGAAAGGGGAGCTTGGGAATGACTGTTGGGATTTTTGCCTAGGTTATATGGTGGGTTACCTGCTTCCAAACATGAAGAGAAAAAAACTGATGATGAGGAATTTGGGAGGGAAGACAATGAGATTGCTTTTGAATAAGTTGAGCATAATAATCCTATGGGATAACCAGGTAAAGTTTGGTAGACAATTGTCTATTTCAACCTGGAACTCAGAAAAGAAAACTAAGCAGAAGTTTAGGATTACAGAGTCCCTTAAAGAGACCTGATTAGCAAATGAGCTTACCCATGGAGAACTGGTAGGTAAGAAAATAAGAAGTGAGTCCTCAGTAGAAAGGAGATGGAAACACAAGAGCCTGAGAAGGAATAGCCAGAATAGGAGGAGGATCATGGTGTCAAGTAGGGTGAGTAAAGGAAGAACTTCAGAAATAAATGGTTCCTTATGCTAATGTTTTTTTTTTTTTTTTTGGTAGTACCACAGTTTAAACTCTCCAGGCAGGCACTTGTGCCACGGAGCTATCTCCTTGACCCCACTTCTCTAAAGAATCCTAAACAGGGTGAAGCATGGACAATTAGAAGATTATCAGTGTCTTGCCAGATCAGTTTAGGTGACCTAGTAGGGCACAGGTTAAAAACAAAGGCAAGTGAAGCTTGTTAACACTTATGGAAACAGCAAAAGGAATGGGAAAGTAAAGTCTTAAAACATAATTGGGTGGGAGGAGATGGCCAGATAGCTCAGCAGATTAAAGTGCCTGCTTAGGCAGATCAGGGACTGGGGTTCTATCCCCCGTATGCTATGCCAGCCCCAACCCTGGGGCTCACTGAGATGGTGACTGAGACCGGGTGTGGTGATGCAACCCTGTAATCCTAGCGCTTGGGAGACTGAAAACAGGTGGATCGCTGTCCGTCGCCGTCTCCGTCCCACGGAAGAAAGCACACGAACACCTTATCTCTGCTAACTCCTTTATTGGCTGGGCAGCGACCTCAATACATGTCCATC